>JAVIAB010000025.1:24514595-24687737 GCA_032433765.1 Megaustenia siamemsis | reverse complement strand
AGCTTAACCTCTAGGGAGGGCACTAAAAGTTTATCTTCTAGGGAGGGCACTGAAAGCTTAACGTCTAGGCAGGGCACTAAAGGTTTAACATCTAGGGAGGGCACTAAAAGTGTAACCTCTAGGGAGGGCACTAAAAATTTAACCTCTAGGGAGGGAACTGAAAGCTTAACATCTAGAGAGGGCACTGAAAGCTTAACATCTAGGGAGGGCACTGAAAGTTTAACCTCTACTAGGGAGGGCACTGAAAGTTTAACATCTAGGGAGGGCACTAAAAGTTTAACATCTAGGGAGGGCACTAAAAGTTTAACCTCTAGGGAGGGCACTAAAAGTTTAACATCTAGGAAGAGCACTGAAAGTTTAACATCTAGGAGGGCACTGAAAGTTTAACTTCTAGGGAGGGCACTAAAAGTTTAACATCTAGGAAGAGCACTGAATGTTTAACCTCTAGGGAGGGCACTGAAGTTTAACTTCTAGAGAGGGCACTGAAAGTTTAACTTCTAGAGAGGGCACTGAAAGTTTAACATCTAGGAAGAGCACTGAAAGTTTAACATCTAGGAAGAGCACTGAAAGCCTAGGTAAGGTCAGCGGGCAGAAAGTAATTACCCCAACGTTGTCAACTTAGCGGCGAGCAGGGGCGGTTGTGTCGAATTATGCGATCCGACAATAGCTACAACCAGTGGTAAGGTCATTGGAATAAAAGGAAATCCCACCAAAACCCACGTCTGTACGAGCTATAGTCGGATCGCATAGCTAAAAACGTCACCATTGTTTGGTATTTCCCTTTCTGTCCGGTGCCCTTACCACTGGCTGTGGAAGTCTGACGTAAACTCACATAAAAAGCGTTGACATTTTCCATGCTGGAGCAAAGACAGAATTGTCGGTAATACCGTCTATATGCCCAGCACGAAGGGTTAGCTACCCACGTTTTACATATGCCCAACATGGGGGGTTAACAACCCGCATTTTCTATATACCCAACATGAAGTTAACAACCCCGCATTTTCTATATACCCAACATGAAGGGTTAACAACCCACATTTTCTATACACCCAACATGAAGGGTTAACAACCCACATTTTCCATACAGCCAACATGAAGTTTAACAACCCACATTTTCTATATGCCCAACATGAAGGGTTAACAACACACATTTTCCATATACCCAACATGAAGGGTTAACAGCCCACATTTTCTATATGCCCAACATGAAGGGTTAACATCCCACATTTTCTATTAACCAACAAAGGTTAACAACCCACATCTTAGATTCTTCTAAGCGTTAGCTACCCATATTTTGGTCTATTTCTCACATTCTTGTCCATCTTTGTGAAACATGGAAAGCCCCCACCTAACAAGAATGTTCCTGTCGACTGGACGCAGTATAATGATGGCTTTCTTGTTATCTATGCAATATAATTGTGTACAAATGCAAATCAGAATTATCCCTTTCATGTACAACGGCTCGTGTTTGATAATCCTCCCCCCGCCCTAAAGCCGTCATTATGTCAACACCACATAGTTCTTCAATACCAATTATCTTGTTAATATCAACAGATAGAAGAATTCCAAGAAACGAACATGCAACCGTGTTCCACGAATATGACGCTAAATTAGGAGAATCTTTCTTTCTCAAGATGGTTTCTAGCCCACGAAGGAGATCTATATATGTGGTTTCTGTTAATGCAACTGTTTACACAGACACACACACACACACACATATGTAATATGGCTTTTGGTGTCTGGGCTGACAGCAAGTAATCATTGTCTCTCAGTAATTTGCTCATGTATTGTTGTACTCTACTGAATGCTGTTATGTTGTGCAGCTTCTCTCATGATTGATTCTACCATTATTGGATTGACAATCTAGCTACAGAATCCATCAGATGCATTGGTATTGCCGAGCCCCACACTCACACAGTTATATGGTAATATTCATGTTATTCCGGGTCCCGATCTAATATATCAAACATGAACGCTTCTAATGTGTACAGGCAGACCAGAGCTGGCCATGTATCTGAGATCTAGTTTCACGTCTTTATCAGCGGAAACTGTGTGATTTGGTTCCAGACAAACAACTGCTGTGTCCTACTGCCAGGTAAATCCGTGTAGACCAGTCAGTGATGAATCGATCCCACTTGTGCCCCAGTTGCTGGGGTAGGCTAGGGTTTGCGTTTTCCTTATCAGGTAGGTCACTGAGAGATTCAATAACCCTGCAATTTCCGGTAGTGATAAAAGTGGAGGATAACGGACTATATGTGTGTACACACAGCGGCACTGTGTGCCAGGTGAATGTATTATGTTTCGTGTGTCAATATACCTGACTTTACAGCTGAGGTAGAGAGGGGCAAAATAGAAGCCGGATCCATATTGTTCCTGAGGATTAGTTGAGGTTTATAAAGAGCCTGGACATACAAAGCCGACATGCGGAATTTTGTTCTAATAGTGTTATCACTGACTGGGTGGGGCTCTGTAATTTCTCCTTATATTGTTATCACACCATCATGTTCTATAAATGTAATCTTTATAGTGTTATCAACTTTTCAGTTTATAGTCATTTTCGTTATATTATAATCATGTTGATCTATGTACGAATGTAGCTGGTCCTAGTGTTACCACACGGATCTATATATAATTTCTCCTAACAGAGCTATTATCTTTAGGACTTTTAAATTTGGTTTCAATACTCTTACCATAGAATTATATATCTATAGTTTATTCTACTCTTTATATGTATATTCTACCGTTACCAGTGTTACCACGTTACATTTCTTTATTTCCGTGTCCTTATTAAACTTGCATTTCGCTTTAGAAAATTATATGACCATTTCTTGTGTGTGTGTATAATATATATATATATATATATATATATATATATATATATATATATATATATATATCTGCGATCAAGACTCAATCAGAGTAGGATTCCAGACTCTCATGAAGTCAGCTGTCTGTTTAAGCGAATCGATTGCCTCATATAGTTTTTCTTTCAGGGGGTGGGTGTGGACCACATTGCTCTTCTCAGGTTTGTGTACTGGAGGCAATCCTGTAGAACATGTTTTGTAGTCATATTGTTGAGTGTACAGTGGCATAGGCTGTTGTACCTATTTTGAATTTGGTGAACATGTGATTTCTCATTCTATTGTGGCCAGTGCGTAGGCAAAGTAAGATGACTTGATCCCTCCTTGATAGTTGGTGGTATCCGTCATTCTCGTTATGCTTTAGGTGTCTCGTTTCCATTTTCATGGTACTGACCCTTGAGGATGGATTTGGCTTCATCATAACTGAGCGGATGTTTCTCTTGTGGTAATCTCCCTCCATCTTTAGCTAATTTGTCTGCGTGTTCGTTCCCGTGTACATTACATTGTGATGGTATCCACTGAATGACTACTCTCTGGAAGTTATTGCACAGTTGGTCCAGGATTGTTCTCAAGTCATCTAGTCCATTGTTCTTGGGGCTTTTTAGAGCTGATAGTACTGACAGTGCATCAGTCAGAAATCACCAATTTCAATTTATTGTGCATGTTATTTTTGTGTTGAGTAGCCAGTGTTGCACATCTCTGATGGCATCAGTTTCTGCTCTAAAGTTGTTTGAGAATTTCCCAGTAGCTATTGACTCGGTGATCTCGTCCTGATTATTCAGCGTCAAAAACCACCTCCCCCTCCATTTCTGGTGGCATTTTGTAGCAGAGCCATCTGTGTATATGTGGGACCAAGATTCCTGTGGGTAGGTATCGTGTATGTGTTTTTCTGCTACGTGTTTTCTTTCTGTGTCTGATTAGGTGCCTTTTTTCAAGATTCCTGTTATATTTTCCTTAAGTTCTATATATATATAACAAAGGACAAGAGGTAGGGTTCGATCCCAACCGACGACTTCCGGTTCACCCAGCCTTTAATGGGTACCGGATTTTTTTCAGGGAAAGTAAAGCGGCACGGGCGTAATACCGACCACATTACCCTAAAAATCATGTACTGAAGGTCTGTAAAATGTTACTACACCATATTTCCCTATACGCCACTTGGCGTGACGGGGGTACTTTACTACTTATATATATATATATGTTGTTACACATTTCTATCTTTTTATGATTTAGTCACATTTTGAATATTGAAGTGTATATGTCCTTCTTTCTGCATTTGTTCTTTTCGCTTTACTAAAATAACACCAAAATGGAATACTTCTATTGCTAGCATGGGCATAATAACATGCTTGCCACAGTATATTAATTAATAAGCAGAGACTCGAGAAACTTGAGGAATATAACTTGTGTGGACACCACAAAACATAAATATAACATGTTATTTGCAGCGAATGTTGAAGATGTAGATGTTGAAATGTTATAATGAAACAGAAGAGGGTTATACTGGGACAACCTGAAGGCATGACTGAAAGCATGAAGTCTTCAGCATCTCACTCTCTCATCTCGTCGTCAGCTGTACCTCTGTAAACTGTCTAACCAACCTAGAAAATCGAGTAGGAATCAAAGAGGGAAATCAACTTTCTAACCTAGAAAATCGAGTAGGAATCAAAGAGGGAAATCAAACTTTCTAACCTAGAAATCGAGTAGGAATCAGAGGGAAATCAAACTTTCTAACCTAGAAATCGAGTAGGAATCAAAGAGGGAAATCAAACTTTCTAACCAACCTAGAAAATCGAGTAGGAATCAAAGAGGGAAATCAAACTTTCTAACATAGAAAATCGAGTAGGAATCAAAGAGGGAAATCAAACTTTCTAACATAGAAAATCGAGTAGGAATCAAAGAGGGAAATCAAACTTTCTAACATAGAAAATCGAGTAGGAATCAAAGAGGGAAATCAAACTTTCTAACCAACCTAGAAAATCGAGTAGGAATCAAAGAGGGAAATCAAACTTTCTAACACAGAAAATCGAGTAGGAATCAAAGAGGGAATCAAACTTTCTAACCAACCTAGAAAATCGAGTAGGAATCAAAGACGGAAATCAAACTTTCTAACATAGAAAATCGAGTAGGAATCAAAGAGGGAAATCAAACTTTCTAACCAACCTAGAAAATCGAGTAGGAATCAAAGAGGGAAATCAAACTTTCTAACATAGAAAATCGAGTAGGAATCAAAGAGGGAAATCAAACTTTCTAACCTAGAAAATCGAGTAGGAATCAAAGAGGGAAATCAAACTTTCTAACCTAGAAAATCGAGTAGGAATCAAAGAGGGAAAATCAAACTTTCTAACCTAGAAAATCGAGTAGGAATCAAAGAGGGAAATCAAACTTTCTAACCAACCTAGAAATCGAGTAGGAATCAAAGAGGGAAATCAAACTTTCTAACATAGAAAATCGAGTAGGAATCAAAGAGGGAAATCAAACTTTCTAACCTAGAAAATCGAGTAGGAATCAAAGAGGGAAATCAAACTTTCTAACCTAGAAAATCGAGTAGGAATCAAAGAGGGAAATCAAACTTTCTAACATAGAAAATCGAGTAGGAATCAAAGAGGGAAATCAAACTTTCTAACATAGAAAATCGAGTAGGAATCAAAGAGGGAAACCAAACTTTCTAACATAGAAAATCGAGTAGGAATCAAAGAGGGAAATCAAACTTTCTAACATAGAAAATCGAGTAGGAATCAAAGAGGAAATCAAACTTTCTAACATAGAAAATCGAGTAGGAATCAAAGGGAAATCAAACTTTCTAACATAGAAAATCGAGTAGGAATCAAAGAGGGAAATCAAACTTTCTAACCACCTAGAAAATCGAGTAGGAATCAAAGAGGGAAATCAAACTTTCTAACCAACCTAGAAAATCGAGTAGGAATCAAAGAGGGAAATCAAACTTTCTAACCAACCTAGAAAATCGAGTAGGAATCAAAGAGGGAAATCAAACTTTCTAACCAACCTAGAAAATCGAGTAGGAATCAAAGAGGGAAATCAAACTTTCTAACCAACCTAGAAAATCGAGTAGGAATCAAAGAGGAAATCAAACTTTCTAACCAACCTAGAAAATCGAGTAGGAATCAATGAGGAAAATCAAACTTTCTAACCAACCTAGAAAATCGAGTAGGAATCAAAGAGGGAAATCAAACTTTCTAACCAACCTAGAAAATCGAGTAGGAATCAAAGAGGGAAATCAAACTTTCTAACCAACCTAGAAAATCGAGTAGGAATCAAGAGGGAAATCAAACTTTCTAACCAACCTAGAAAATCGAGTAGGAATCAAAGAGGAAATCAAACTTTCTAACCAACCTAGAAAATCGAGTAGGAATCAAAGAGGAAATCAAACTTTCTAACCAACCTAGAAAATCGAGTAGGAATCAAAGAGGGAAATCAAACTTTCTAACCAACCTAGAAAATCGAGTAGGAATCAAAGAGGAAATCAAACTTTCTAACCAACCTAGAAAATCGAGTAGGAATCAAAGAGGGAAATCAAACTTTCTAACCAACCTAGAAAATCGAGTAGGAATCAAAGAGGGAAATCAAACTTTCTAACCAACCTAGAAAATCGAGTAGGAATCAAAGAGGGAAATCAAACTTTCTAACCAACCTAGAAAATCGAGTAGGAATCAAAGAGGGAAATCAAACTTTCTAACCAACCTAGAAAATCGAGTAGGAATCAAAGAGGGAAATCAAACTTTCTAACCAACCTAGAAAATCGAGTAGGAATCAAAGAGGGAAATCAAACTGTCTAACCAACCTAGAAAATCGAGTAGGAATCAAAGAGGGAAATCAAACTTTCTAACCTTGAAAATCGAGTAGGAATCAAAGAGGGAAATCAAACTTTCTAACCAACCTAGAAAATCGAGTAGGAATCAAAGAGGGAAATCAAACTTTCTAACCAACCTAGAAAATCGAGTAGGAATCAAAGAGGGAAATCAAACTTTCTAACCAACCTAGAAAATCGAGTAGGAATCAAAGAGGAAATCAAACTTTCTAACCAACCTAGAAAATCGAGTAGGAATCAAAGAGGGAAATCAAACTTTCTAACCTAGAAAATCGAGTAGGAATCAAAGAGGGAAATCAAACTTTCTAACATAGAAAATCGAGTAGGAATCAAAGAGGAAAATTAAACTTTCTAACCTAGAAAATCGAGTAGGAATCAAAGAGGGAAATCAAACTTTCTAACATAGAAAATCGAGTAGGAATCAAAGAGGGAAATCAAACTTTCTAACCTAGGAAATCGAGTAGGAATCAAAGAGGGAAATCAAACTTTCTAACATAGAAAATCGAGTAGGAATCAAAGAGGGAAATCAAACTTTCTAACATAGAAAATCGAGTAGGAATCAAAGAGGGAAATCAACATTCTAACATAGAAAATCGAGTAGGAATCAAGAGGGAAATCAAACTTTCTAACATAGAAAATCGAGTAGGAATCAAAGAGGGAATCAAACTTTCTAACATAGAAAATCGAGTAGGAATCAAAGAGGGAAATCAAACTTTCTAACCTAGAAAATCGAGTAGGAATCAAAGAGGGAAATCAACTTTCTAACCTAGAAAATCGAGCAGGAATCATAGAGGGAAATCAAACTTTCTAACCAACCTAGAAAATCGAGTAGGAATCAAAGAGGGAAATCAAACTTTCTAACCAACCTAGAAAATCGAGTAGGAATCAAAGAGGGAAATCAAACTTTCTAACCAACCTAGAAAATCGAGTAGGAATCAAAGAGGGAAATCAAACTTTCTAACCAACCTAGAAAATCGAGTAGGAATCAAAGAGGGAAATCAAACTTTCTAACCAACCTAGAAAATCGAGTAGGAATCAAGGAGGGAAATCAAACTTTCTAACCAACCTAGAAAATCGAGTAGGAATCAAAGAGGGAAATCAAACTTTCTAACCAACCTAGAAATCGAGTAGGAATCAAAGAGGGAAATCAAACTTTCTAACCAACCTAGAAAATCGAGTAGGAATCAAAGAGGGAAATCAAACTTTCTAACCAACCTAGAAAATCGAGTAGGAATCAAGGAGGGAAATCAAACTTTCTAACCAACCTAGAAAATCGAGTAGGAATCAAAGAGGGAAATCAAACTTTCTAACCAACCTAGAAAATCGAGTAGGAATCAAAGAGGGAAATCAAACTTTCTAACCAACCTAGAAAATCGAGTAGGAATCAAAGAGGGAAATCAAACTTTCTAACCAACCTAGAACATCGAGTAGGAATCAAAGAGGGAAATCAAATTTTCTAACCAACCTAGAAAATCGAGTAGGAATCAAAAAGGGAAATCAAACTTTCTAACCAACCTAGAAATCGAGTAGGAATCAAAGAGGGAAATCAAACTTTCTAACCACCTAGAAAATCGAGTAGGAATCAAAGAGGGAAATCAAACTTTCTAACCAACCTAGAAAATCGAGTAGGAATCAAAGAGGGAAATCAAACTTTCTAACCAACCTAGAAAATCGAGTAGGAATCAAAGAGGGAAATCAAACTTTCTAACCTAGAAAATCGAGTAGGAATCAAAGAGGGAAATCAAACTTTCTAACATAGAAAATCGAGTAGGAATCAAAGAGGAAAATTAAACTTTCTAACCTAGAAAATCGAGTAGGAATCAAAGAGGGAAATCAAACTTTCTAACATAGAAAATCGAGTAGGAATCAAAGAGGGAAATCAAACTTTCTAACATAGAAAATCGAGTAGGAATCAAAGAGGGAAACCAAACTTTCTAACATAGAAAATCGAGTAGGAATCAAAGAGGGAAATCAAACTTTCTAACATAGAAAATCGAGTAGGAATCAAAGAGGGAAATCAAACTTTCTAACATAGAAAATCGAGTAGGAATCAAAGAGGGAAATCAAACTTTCTAACATAGAAAATCGAGTAGGAATCAAAGAGGGAAATCAAAATTTCTAACATAGAAAATCGAGTAGGAATCAAAGAGGGAAATCAAACTTTCTAACATAGAAAATCGAGTAGGAATCAAAGAGGGAAATCAAACTTTCTAACCTAGAAAATCGAGTAGGAATCAAAGAGGGAAATCAAACTTTCTAACCTAGAAAATCGAGTAGGAATCATAGAGGAAATCAAACTTTCTAACCAACCTAGAAAATCGAGTAGGAATCAAAGAGGGAAATCAAACTTTCTAACCAACCTAGAAAATCGAGTAGAATCAAAGAGGGAAATCAAACTTTCTAACCAACCTAGAAAATCGAGTAGGAATCAAAGAGGGAAATCAAACTTTCTAACCAACCTAGAAAATCGAGTAGGAATCAAAGAGGGAAATCAAACTTTCTAACCAACCTAGAAAATCGAGTAGGAATCAAAGAGGGAAATCAAACTTTCTAACCAACCTAGAAAATCGAGTAGGAATCAAAGAGGGAAATCAAACTTTCTAACCAACCTAGAAAATCGAGTAGGAATCAAAGAGGGAAATCAAACTTTCTAACCAACCTAGAAAATCGAGTAGGAATCAAAGAGGGAAATCAAACTTTCTAACCTAGAAAATCGAGTAGGAATCAAAGAGGGAAATCAAACTTTCTAACCAACCTAGAAAATCGAGTAGGAATCAAAGAGGGAAATCAAACTTTCTAACCAACCTAGAAAATCGAGTAGGAATCAAAGAGGGAAATCAAACTTTCTAACCAACCTAGAAAATCGAGTAGGAATCAAAGAGGGAAATCAAACTTTCTAACCAACCTAGAAAATCGAGTAGGAATCAAAGAGGGAAATCAAACTTTCTAACCAACCTAGAAAATCGAGTAGGAATCAAAGAGGGAATCAAACTTTCTAACCAACCTAGAAAATCGAGTAGGAATCAAAGAGGGAAATCAAACTTTCTAACCAACCTAGAAAATCGAGTAGGAATCAAAGAGGGAAATCAAACTTTCTAACCAACCTAGAAAATCGAGTAGGAATCAAAGAGGGAAATCAAACTTTCTAACCAACCTAGAAAATCGAGTAGGAATCAAAGAGGGAAATCAAACTTTCTAACCAACCTAGAAAATCGAGTAGGAATCAAAGAGGGAAATCAAACTTTCTAACCAACCTAGAAAATCGAGTAGGAATCAAAGAGGGAAATCAAACTTTCTAACCAACCTAGAAAATCGAGTAGGAATCAAAGAGGGAAATCAAACTTTCTAACTAACCTAGAAAATCGCTTAGGAATCAAAGAGGGAAATCAAACTTTCTAACCAACCTAGAAAATCGAGTAGGAATCAAAGAGGGAAATCAAACTTTCTAACCAACCTAGAAAATCGAGTAGGAATCAAAGAGGGAAATCAAACTCTCTAACCAACCTAGAAAATCGAGTAGGAATCAAAGAGGGAAATCAAACTTTCTAACCTAGAAAATCGAGTAGGAATCAAAGAGGGAAATCAAACTTTCTAACCTAGAAAATCGAGTAGGAATCAAAGAGGGAAATCAAACTTTCTAACATAGAAAATCGAGTAGGAATCAAAGAGGGAAATCAAACTTTCTAACATAGAAAATCGAGTAGGAATCAAAGAGGGAAACCAAACTTTCTAACATAGAAAATCGAGTAGGAATCAAAGAGGGAAATCAAACTTTCTAACATAGAAAATCGAGTAGGAATCAAAGAGGGAAATCAAACTTTCTAACATAGAAAATCGAGTAGGAATCAAAGAGGGAAATCAAACTTTCTAACATAGAAAATCGAGTAGGAATCAAAGAGGGAAATCAAAATTTCTAACATAGAAAATCGAGTAGGAATCAAAGAGGGAAATCAAACTTTCTAACCTAGAAAATCGAGTAGGAATCAAAGAGGGAAATCAAACTTTCTAACCTAGAAAATCGAGTAGGAATCAAAGAGGGAAATCAAACTTTCTAACCTAGAAAATCGAGTAGGAATCAAAGAGGGAAATCAAACTTTCTAACCAACCTAGAAAATCGAGTAGGAATCAAAGAGGGAAATCAAACTTTCTAACCAACCTAGAAAATCGAGTAGGAATCAAAGAGGGAAATCAAACTTTCTAACCAACCTAGAAAATCGAGTAGGAATCAAAGAGGGAAATCAAACTTTCTAACCAACCTAGAAAATCGAGTAGGAATCAAAGAGGGAAATCAAACTTTCTAACCAACCTAGAAAATCGAGTAGGAATCAAAGAGGGAAATCAAACTTTCTAACCAACCTAGAAAATCGCTTAGGAATCAAAGAGGGAAATCAAACTTTCTAACCAACCTAGAAAATCGAGTAGGAATCAAAGAGGGAAATCAAACTTCTAACCAACCTAGAAAATCGAGTAGGAATCAAAGAGGGAAATCAAACTTTCTAACCTAGAAAATCGAGTAGGAATCAAAGAGGGAAATCAAACTTTCTAACCAACCTAGAAAATCGAGTAGGAATCAAAGAGGGAAATCAAACTTTCTAACCAACCTAGAAAATCGAGTAGGAATCAAAGAGGGAAATCAAACTTTCTAACCAACCTAGAAAATCGAGTAGGAATCAAAGAGGGAAATCAAACTTTCTAACCAACCTAGAAAATCGAGTAGGAATCAAAGAGGGAAATCAAACTTTCTAACCATCCTAGAAAATCGAGTAGGAATCAAAGAGGGAAATCAAACTTTCTAACCAACCTAGAAAATCGAGTAGGAATCAAAGAGGGAAATCAAACTTTCTAACCAACCTAGAAAATCGAGTAGGAATCAAAGAGGGAAATCAAACTTTCTAACCAACCTAGAAAATCGAGTAGGAATCAAAGAGGGAAATCAAACTTTCTAACCAACCTAGAAAATCGAGTAGGAATCAAAGAGGGAAATCAAACTTTCTAACCAACCTAGAAAATCGAGTAGGAATCAAAGAGGGAAATCAAACTTTCTAACCAACCTAGAAAATCGAGTAGGAATCAAAGAGGGAAATCAAACTTTCTAACCAACCTAGAAAATCGAGTAGGAATCAAAGAGGAAATCAAACTTTCTAACCAACCTAGAAAATCGAGTAGGAATCAAAGAGGGAAATCAAACTTTCTAACCAACCTAGAAAATCGAGTAGGAATCAAAGAGGGAAATCAAACTTTCTAACCAACCTAGAAAATCGAGTAGGAATCAAAGAGGGAAATCAAACTTTCTAACCAACCTAGAAAATCGAGTAGGAATCAAAGAGGGAAATCAAACTTTCTAACCAACCTAGAAAATCGAGTAGGAATCAAAGAGGGAAATCAAACTTTCTAACCAACCTAGAAAATCGAGTAGGAATCAAAGAGGGAAATCAAACTTTCTAACTTAGAAAATCGAGTAGGAATCAAAGAGGGAAATCAAACTTTCTAACCAACCTAGAAAATCGAGTAGGAATCAAAGAGGGAAATCAAACTTTCTAACCAACCTAGAAAATCGAGTAGGAATCAAAGAGGGAAATCAAACTTTCTAACCAACCTAGAAAATCGAGTAGGAATCAAAGAGGGAAATCAAACTTTCTAACCAACCTAGAAAATCGAGTAGGAATCAAAGAGGGAAATCAAACTTTCTAACCATCCTAGAAAATCGAGTAGGAATCAAAGAGGGAAATCAAACTTTCTAACCAACCTAGAAAATCGAGTAGGAATCAAAGAGGAAATCAAACTTTCTAACCACCTAGAAAATCGAGTAGGAATCAAAGAGGGAAATCAAACTTTCTAACCAACCTAGAAAATCGAGTAGGAATCAAAGAGGGAAATCAAACTTTCTAACCAACCTAGAAAATCGAGTAGGAATCAAAGAGGGAAATCAAACTTTCTAACCAACCTAGAAAATCGAGTAGGAATCAAAGAGGGAAATCAAACTTTCTAACCAACCTAGAAAATCGAGTAGGAATCAAAGAGGGAAATCAAACTTTCTAACCAACCTAGAAAATCGAGTAGGAATCAAAGAGGGAAATCAAACTTTCTAACCAACCTAGAAAATCGAGTAGGAATCAAAGAGGGAAATCAAACTTTCTAACCAACCTAGAAAATCGCTTAGGAATCAAAGAGGGAAATCAAACTTTCTAACCAACCTAGAAAATCGAGTAGGAATCAAAGAGGGAAATCAAACTTCTAACCAACCTAGAAAATCGAGTAGGAATCAAAGAGGGAAATCAAACTCTCTAACCAACCTAGAAAATCGAGTAGGAATCAAAGAGGGAAATCAAACTTTCTAACCTAGAAAATCGAGTAGGAATCAAAGAGGGAAATCAAACTTTCTAACCTAGAAAATCGAGTAGGAATCAAAGAGGGAAATCAAACTTTCTAACCAACCTAGAAAATCGAGTAGGAATCAAAGAGGGAAATCAAACTTTCTAACCAACCTAGAAAATCGAGTAGGAATCAAAGAGGGAAATCAAACTTTCTAACCAACCTAGAAAATCGAGTAGGAATCAAAGAGGGAAATCAAACTTTCTAACCAACCTAGAAAATCGAGTAGGAATCAAAGAGGGAAATCAAACTTTCTAACCTAGAAAATCGAGTAGGAATCAAAGAGGGAAATCAAACTTTCTAACCAACCTAGAAAATCGAGTAGGAATCAAAGAGGGAAATCAAACTTTCTAACCAACCTAGAAAATCGAGTAGGAATCAAAGAGGGAAATCAAACTTTCTAACCAACCTAGAAAATCGAGTAGGAATCAAAGAGGGAAATCAAACTTTCTAACCAACCTAGAAAATCGAGTAGGAATCAAAGAGGGAAATCAAACTTTCTAACCAACCTAGAAAATCGAGTAGGAATCAAAGAGGGAAATCAAACTTTCTAACCAACCTAGAAAATCGAGTAGGAATCAAAGAGGGAAATCAAACTTTCTAACCAACCTAGAAAATCGAGTAGGAATCAAAGAGGGAAATCAAACTTTCTAACCAACCTAGAAAATCGAGTAGGAATCAAAGAGGGAAATCAAACTTTCTAACCAACCTAGAAAATCGAGTAGGAATCAAAGAGGGAAATCAAACTTTCTAACCAACCTAGAAAATCGAGTAGGAATCAAAGAGGGAAATCAAACTTTCTAACCAACCTAGAAAATCGAGTAGGAATCAAAGAGGGAAATCAAACTTTCTAACCAACCTAGAAAATCGAGTAGGAATCAAAGAGGGAAATCAAACTTTCTAACCAACCTAGAAAATCGAGTAGGAATCAAAGAGGGAAATCAAACTTTCTAACCAACCTAGAAAATCGCTTAGGAATCAAAGAGGGAAATCAAACTTTCTAACCAACCTAGAAAATCGAGTAGGAATCAAAGAGGGAAATCAAACTTTCTAACCAACCTAGAAAATCGAGTAGGAATCAAAGAGGGAAATCAAACTCTCTAACCAACCTAGAAAATCGAGTAGGAATCAAAGAGGGAAATCAAACTCTCTAACCAACCTAGAAAATAGAGTAGGAATCAAAGAGGGAAATCAAACTTTCTAACCTAGAAAATCGAGTAGGAATCAAAGAGGGAAATCAAACTTTCTAACATAGAAAATCGAGTAGGAATCAAAGAGGGAAATCAAACTTTCTAACATAGAAAATCGAGTAGGAATCAAAGAGGGAAACCAAACTTTCTAACATAGAAAATCGAGTAGGAATCAAAGAGGGAAATCAAACTTTCTAACATAGAAAATCGAGTAGGAATCAAAGAGGGAAATCAAACTTTCTAACATAGAAAATCGAGTAGGAATCAAAGAGGGAAATCAAAATTTCTAACATAGAAAATCGAGTAGGAATCAAAGAGGGAAATCAAACTTTCTAACATAGAAAATCGAGTAGGAATCAAAGAGGGAAATCAAACTTTCTAACCTAGAAAATCGAGTAGGAATCAAAGAGGGAAATCAAACTTTCTAACCTAGAAAATCGAGTAGGAATCAAAGAGGGAAATCAAACTTTCTAACCAACCTAGAAATCGAGTAGGAATCAAAGAGGGAAATCAACTTTCTAACCAACCTAGAAAATCGAGTAGGAATCAAAGAGGGAAATCAAACTTTCTAACCAACCTAGAAAATCGAGTAGGAATCAAAGGGGGAAATCAAACTTTCTAACCAACCTAGAAAATCGAGTAGGAATCAAAGAGGGAAATCAAACTTTCTAACCATCCTAGAAAATCGAGTAGGAATCAAAGAGGGAAATCAAACTTTCTAACCAACCTAGAAAATCGAGTAGGAATCAAAGAGGGAAATCAAACTTTCTAACCAACCTAGAAAATCGAGTAGGAATCAAAGAGGGAAATCAAACTTTCTAACCAACCTAGAAAATCGAGTAGGAATCAAAGAGGGAAATCAAACTTTCTAACCAACCTAGAAAATCGAGTAGGAATCAAAGAGGGAAATCAAACTTTCTAACCAACCTAGAAAATCGAGTAGGAATCAAAGAGGGAAATCAAACTTTCTAACCAACCTAGAAAATCGAGTAGGAATCAAAGAGGGAAATCAAACTTTCTAACCAACCTAGAAAATCGAGTAGGAATCAAAGAGGGAAATCAAACTTTCTAACCAACCTAGAAAATCGAGTAGGAATCAAAGAGGGAAATCAAACTTTCTAACCAACCTAGAAAATCGAGTAGGAATCAAAGAGGGAAATCAAACTTTCTAACCAACCTAGAAAATCGCTTAGGAATCAAAGAGGGAAATCAAACTTTCTAACCACCTAGAAAATCGAGTAGGAATCAAAGAGGGAAATCAAACTTTCTAACCAACCTAGAAAATCGAGTAGGAATCAAAGAGGGAAATCAAACTCTCTAACCAACCTAGAAAATCGAGTAGGAATCAAAGAGGGAAATCAAACTTTCTAACCTAGAAAATCGAGTAGGAATCAAAGAGGGAAATCAAACTTTCTAACCTAGAAAATCGAGTAGGAATCAAAGAGGGAAATCAAACTTTCTAACCAACCTAGAAAATCGAGTAGGAATCAAAGAGGGAAATCAAACTTTCTAACCAACCTAGAAAATCGAGTAGGAATCAAAGAGGGAAATCAAACTTTCTAACCAACCTAGAAAATCGAGTAGGAATCAAAGAGGGAAATCAAACTTTCTAACCTAGAAAATCGAGTAGGAATCAAAGAGGGAAATCAAACTTTCTAACCTAGAAAATCGAGTAGGAATCAAAGAGGGAAATCAAACTTTCTAACCAACCTAGAAAATCGAGTAGGAATCAAAGAGGGAAATCAAACTTTCTAACCAACCTAGAAAATCGAGTAGGAATCAAAGAGGGAAATCAAACTTTCTAACCAACCTAGAAAATCGAGTAGGAATCAAAGAGGGAAATCAAACTTTCTAACCTAGAAAATCGAGTAGGAATCAAAGAGGGAAATCAAACTTTCTAACCAACCTAGAAAATCGAGTAGGAATCAAAGAGGGAAATCAAACTTTCTAACCAACCTAGAAAATCGAGTAGGAATCAAAGAGGGAAATCAAACTTTCTAACCAACCTAGAAAATCGAGTAGGAATCAAAGAGGGAAATCAAACTTTCTAACCAACCTAGAAAATCGAGTAGGAATCAAAGAGGGAAATCAAACTTTCTAACCAACCTAGAAAATCGAGTAGGAATCAAAGAGGGAAATCAAACTTTCTAACCAACCTAGAAAATCGAGTAGGAATCAAAGAGGGAAATCAAACTTTCTAACCAACCTAGAAAATCGAGTAGGAATCAAAGAGGGAAATCAAACTTTCTAACCAACCTAGAAAATCGAGTAGGAATCAAAGAGGGAAATCAAACTTTCTAACCAACCTAGAAAATCGAGTAGGAATCAAAGAGGGAAATCAAACTTTCTAACCAACCTAGAAAATCGAGTAGGAATCAAAGAGGGAAATCAAACTTTCTAACCAACCTAGAAAATCGAGTAGGAATCAAAGAGGGAAATCAAACTTTCTAACCAACCTAGAAAATCGAGTAGGAATCAAAGAGGGAAATCAAACTTTCTAACTAACCTAGAAAATCGCTTAGGAATCAAAGAGGGAAATCAAACTTTCTAACCAACCTAGAAAATCGAGTAGGAATCAAAGAGGGAAATCAAACTTTCTAACCAACCTAGAAAATCGAGTAGGAATCAAAGAGGGAAATCAAACTCTCTAACCAACCTAGAAAATCGAGTAGGAATCAAAGAGGGAAATCAAACTTTCTAACCTAGAAAATCGAGTAGGAATCAAAGAGGGAAATCAAACTTTCTAACCTAGAAAATCGAGTAGGAATCAAAGAGGGAAATCAAACTTTCTAACATAGAAAATCGAGTAGGAATCAAAGAGGGAAATCAAACTTTCTAACATAGAAAATCGAGTAGGAATCAAAGAGGGAAACCAAACTTTCTAACATAGAAAATCGAGTAGGAATCAAAGAGGGAAATCAAACTTTCTAACATAGAAAATCGAGTAGGAATCAAAGAGGGAAATCAAACTTTCTAACATAGAAAATCGAGTAGGAATCAAAGAGGGAAATCAAACTTTCTAACATAGAAAATCGAGTAGGAATCAAAGAGGGAAATCAAAATTTCTAACATAGAAAATCGAGTAGGAATCAAAGAGGGAAATCAAACTTTCTAACATAGAAAATCGAGTAGGAATCAAAGAGGGAAATCAAACTTTCTAACCTAGAAAATCGAGTAGGAATCAAAGAGGGAAATCAAACTTTCTAACCTAGAAAATCGAGTAGGAATCATAGAGGGAAATCAAACTTTCTAACCAACCTAGAAAATCGAGTAGGAATCAAAGAGGGAAATCAAACTTTCTAACCAACCTAGAAATCGAGTAGGAATCAAAGAGGGAAATCAAACTTTCTAACCAACCTAGAAAATCGAGTAGGAATCAAAGAGGGAAATCAAACTTTCTAACCAACCTAGAAAATCGAGTAGGAATCAAAGAGGGAAATCAAACTTTCTAACCAACCTAGAAAATCGAGTAGGAATCAAAGAGGGAAATCAAACTTTCTAACCAACCTAGAAAATCGCTTAGGAATCAAAGAGGGAAATCAAACTTTCTAACCAACCTAGAAAATCGAGTAGGAATCAAAGAGGGAAATCAAACTTTCTAACCAACCTAGAAAATCGAGTAGGAATCAAAGAGGGAAATCAAACTTTCTAACCTAGAAAATCGAGTAGGAATCAAAGAGGGAAATCAAACTTTCTAACCAACCTAGAAAATCGAGTAGGAATCAAAGAGGGAAATCAAACTTTCTAACCAACCTAGAAAATCGAGTAGGAATCAAAGAGGGAAATCAAACTTTCTAACCAACCTAGAAAATCGAGTAGGAATCAAAGAGGGAAATCAAACTTTCTAACCAACCTAGAAAATCGAGTAGGAATCAAAGAGGGAAATCAAACTTTCTAACCATCCTAGAAAATCGAGTAGGAATCAAAGAGGAAATCAAACTTTCTAACCAACCTAGAAAATCGAGTAGGAATCAAAGAGGGAAATCAAACTTTCTAACCAACCTAGAAAATCGAGTAGGAATCAAAGAGGGAAATCAAACTTTCTAACCAACCTAGAAAATCGAGTAGGAATCAAAGAGGGAAATCAAACTTTCTAACCAACCTAGAAAATCGAGTAGGAATCAAAGAGGGAAATCAAACTTTCTAACCAACCTAGAAAATCGAGTAGGAATCAAAGAGGGAAATCAAACTTTCTAACCAACCTAGAAAATCGAGTAGGAATCAAAGAGGGAAATCAAACTTTCTAACCAACCTAGAAAATCGAGTAGGAATCAAAGAGGGAAATCAAACTTTCTAACCAACCTAGAAAATCGAGTAGGAATCAAAGAGGGAAATCAAACTTTCTAACCAACCTAGAAAATCGAGTAGGAATCAAAGAGGGAAATCAAACTTTCTAACCAACCTAGAAAATCGAGTAGGAATCAAAGAGGGAAATCAAACTTTCTAACCAACCTAGAAAATCGAGTAGGAATCAAAGAGGGAAATCAAACTTTCTAACCAACCTAGAAAATCGAGTAGGAATCAAAGAGGGAAATCAAACTTTCTAACCAACCTAGAAAATCGAGTAGGAATCAAAGAGGGAAATCAAACTTTCTAACTTAGAAAATCGAGTAGGAATCAAAGAGGGAAATCAAACTTTCTAACCAACCTAGAAAATCGAGTAGGAATCAAAGAGGGAAATCAAACTTTCTAACCAACCTAGAAAATCGAGTAGGAATCAAAGAGGGAAATCAAACTTTCTAACCAACCTAGAAAATCGAGTAGGAATCAAAGAGGGAAATCAAACTTTCTAACCAACCTAGAAAATCGAGTAGGAATCAAAGAGGGAAATCAAACTTTCTAACCATCCTAGAAAATCGAGTAGGAATCAAAGAGGGAAATCAAACTTTCTAACCAACCTAGAAAATCGAGTAGGAATCAAAGAGGGAAATCAAACTTTCTAACCAACCTAGAAAATCGAGTAGGAATCAAAGAGGGAAATCAAACTTTCTAACCAACCTAGAAAATCGAGTAGGAATCAAAGAGGGAAATCAAACTTTCTAACCAACCTAGAAAATCGAGTAGGAATCAAAGAGGGAAATCAAACTTTCTAACCAACCTAGAAAATCGAGTAGGAATCAAAGAGGGAAATCAAACTTTCTAACCAACCTAGAAAATCGAGTAGGAATCAAAGAGGGAAATCAAACTTTCTAACCAACCTAGAAAATCGAGTAGGAATCAAAGAGGGAAATCAAACTTTCTAACCAACCTAGAAAATCGAGTAGGAATCAAAGAGGGAAATCAAACTTTCTAACCAACCTAGAAAATCGAGTAGGAATCAAAGAGGGAAATCAAACTTTCTAACCAACCTAGAAAATCGCTTAGGAATCAAAGAGGGAAATCAAACTTTCTAACCAACCTAGAAAATCGAGTAGGAATCAAAGAGGGAAATCAAACTTTCTAACCAACCTAGAAAATCGAGTAGGAATCAAAGAGGGAAATCAAACTCTCTAACCAACCTAGAAAATCGAGTAGGAATCAAAGAGGGAAATCAAACTTTCTAACCTAGAAAATCGAGTAGGAATCAAAGAGGGAAATCAAACTTTCTAACCTAGAAAATCGAGTAGGAATCAAAGAGGGAAATCAAACTTTCTAACCAACCTAGAAAATCGAGAAGGAATCAAAGAGGGAAATCAAACTTTCTAACCAACCTAGAAAATCGAGTAGGAATCAAAGAGGGAAATCAAACTTTCTAACCAACCTAGAAAATCGAGTAGGAATCAAAGAGGGAAATCAAACTTTCTAACCAACCTAGAAAATCGAGTAGGAATCAAAGAGGGAAATCAAACTTTCTAACCTAGAAAATCGAGTAGGAATCAAAGAGGGAAATCAAACTTTCTAACCAACCTAGAAAATCGAGTAGGAATCAAAGAGGGAAATCAAACTTTCTAACCAACCTAGAAAATCGAGTAGGAATCAAAGAGGGAAATCAAACTTTCTAACCAACCTAGAAAATCGAGTAGGAATCAAAGAGGGAAATCAAACTTTCTAACCAACCTAGAAAATCGAGTAGGAATCAAAGAGGGAAATCAAACTTTCTAACCAACCTAGAAAATCGAGTAGGAATCAAAGAGGGAAATCAAACTTTCTAACCAACCTAGAAAATCGAGTAGGAATCAAAGAGGGAAATCAAACTTTCTAACCAACCTAGAAAATCGAGTAGGAATCAAAGAGGGAAATCAAACTTTCTAACCAACCTAGAAAATCGAGTAGGAATCAAAGAGGGAAATCAAACTTTCTAACCAACCTAGAAAATCGAGTAGGAATCAAAGAGGGAAATCAAACTTTCTAACCAACCTAGAAAATCGAGTAGGAATCAAAGAGGGAAATCAAACTTTCTAACCAACCTAGAAAATCGAGTAGGAATCAAAGAGGGAAATCAAACTTTCTAACCAACCTAGAAAATCGAGTAGGAATCAAAGAGGGAAATCAAACTTTCTAACCAACCTAGAAAATCGAGTAGGAATCAAAGAGGGAAATCAAACTTTCTAACCAACCTAGAAAATCGAGTAGGAATCAAAGAGGGAAATCAAACTTTCTAACCAACCTAGAAAATCGAGTAGGAATCAAAGAGGGAAATCAAACTTTCTAACCAACCTAGAAAATCGAGTAGGAATCAAAGAGGGAAATCAAACTCTCTAACCAACCTAGAAAATCGAGTAGGAATCAAAGAGGGAAATCAAACTCTCTAACCAACCTAGAAAATAGAGTAGGAATCAAAGAGGGAAATCAAACTTTCTAACCTAGAAAATCGAGTAGGAATCAAAGAGGGAAATCAAACTTTCTAACATAGAAAATCGAGTAGGAATCAAAGAGGGAAATCAAACTTTCTAACATAGAAAATCGAGTAGGAATCAAAGAGGGAAACCAAACTTTCTAACATAGAAAATCGAGTAGGAATCAAAGAGGGAAATCAAACTTTCTAACATAGAAAATCGAGTAGGAATCAAAGAGGGAAATCAAACTTTCTAACATAGAAAATCGAGTAGGAATCAAAGAGGGAAATCAAAATTTCTAACATAGAAAATCGAGTAGGAATCAAAGAGGGAAATCAAACTTTCTAACATAGAAAATCGAGTAGGAATCAAAGAGGGAAATCAAACTTTCTAACCTAGAAAATCGAGTAGGAATCAAAGAGGGAAATCAAACTTTCTAACCTAGAAAATCGAGTAGGAATCAAAGAGGGAAATCAAACTTTCTAACCAACCTAGAAAATCGAGTAGGAATCAAAGAGGGAAATCAAACTTTCTAACCAACCTAGAAAATCGAGTAGGAATCAAAGAGGGAAATCAAACTTTCTAACCAACCTAGAAAATCGAGTAGGAATCAAAGGGGGAAATCAAACTTTCTAACCAACCTAGAAAATCGAGTAGGAATCAAAGAGGGAAATCAAACTTTCTAACCATCCTAGAAAATCGAGTAGGAATCAAAGAGGGAAATCAAACTTTCTAACCAACCTAGAAAATCGAGTAGGAATCAAAGAGGGAAATCAAACTTTCTAACCAACCTAGAAAATCGAGTAGGAATCAAAGAGGGAAATCAAACTTTCTAACCAACCTAGAAAATCGAGTAGGAATCAAAGAGGGAAATCAAACTTTCTAACCAACCTAGAAAATCGAGTAGGAATCAAAGAGGGAAATCAAACTTTCTAACCAACCTAGAAAATCGAGTAGGAATCAAAGAGGGAAATCAAACTTTCTAACCAACCTAGAAAATCGAGTAGGAATCAAAGAGGGAAATCAAACTTTCTAACCAACCTAGAAAATCGAGTAGGAATCAAAGAGGGAAATCAAACTTTCTAACCAACCTAGAAAATCGAGTAGGAATCAAAGAGGGAAATCAAACTTTCTAACCAACCTAGAAAATCGAGTAGGAATCAAAGAGGGAAATCAAACTTTCTAACCAACCTAGAAAATCGCTTAGGAATCAAAGAGGGAAATCAAACTTTCTAACCAACCTAGAAAATCGAGTAGGAATCAAAGAGGGAAATCAAACTTTCTAACCAACCTAGAAAATCGAGTAGGAATCAAAGAGGGAAATCAAACTCTCTAACCAACCTAGAAAATCGAGTAGGAATCAAAGAGGGAAATCAAACTTTCTAACCTAGAAAATCGAGTAGGAATCAAAGAGGGAAATCAAACTTTCTAACCTAGAAAATCGAGTAGGAATCAAAGAGGGAAATCAAACTTTCTAACCAACCTAGAAAATCGAGTAGGAATCAAAGAGGGAAATCAAACTTTCTAACCAACCTAGAAAATCGAGTAGGAATCAAAGAGGGAAATCAAACTTTCTAACCAACCTAGAAAATCGAGTAGGAATCAAAGAGGGAAATCAAACTTTCTAACCTAGAAAATCGAGTAGGAATCAAAGAGGGAAATCAAACTTTCTAACCTAGAAAATCGAGTAGGAATCAAAGAGGGAAATCAAACTTTCTATCCTAGAAAATCGAGTAGGAATCAAAGAGGGAAATCAAACTTTCTAACCTAGAAAATCGAGTAGGAATCAAAGAGGGAAATCAAACTTTCTAACCAACCTAGAAAATCGAGTAGGAATCAAAGAGGGCAATCAAACTTTCTAACCAACCTAGAAAATCGAGTAGGAATCAAAGAGGGAAATCAAACTTTCTAACCAACCTAGAAAATCGAGTAGGAATCAAAGAGGGAAATCAAACTTTCTAACCAACCTAGAAAATCGAGTAGGAATCAAAGAGGGAAATCAAACTTTCTAACCAACCTAGAAAATCGAGTAGGAATCAAAGAGGGAAATCAAACTTTCTAACCAACCTAGAAAATCGAGTAGGAATCAAAGAGGGAAATCAAACTTTCTAACCAACCTAGAAAATCGAGTAGGAATCAAAGAGGGAAATCAAACTTTCTAACCAACCTAGAAAATCGAGTAGGAATCAAAGAGGGAAATCAAACTTTCTAACCAACCTAGAAAATCGAGTAGGAATCAAAGAGGGAAATCAAACTTTCTAACCAACCTAGAAAATCGAGTAGGAATCAAAGAGGGAAATCAAACTTTCTAACCAACCTAGAAAATCGAGTAGGAATCAAAGAGGGAAATCAAACTTTCTAACCAACCTAGAAAATCGAGTAGGAATCAAAGAGGGAAATCAAACTTTCTAACCAACCTAGAAAATCGAGTAGGAATCAAAGAGGGAAATCAAACTTTCTAACCAACCTAGAAAATCGAGTAGGAATCAAAGAGGGAAATCAAACTTTCTAACCAACCTAGAAAATCGAGTAGGAATCAAAGAGGGAAATCAAACTTTCTAACCAACCTAGAAAATCGAGTAGGAATCAAAGAGGGAAATCAAACTTTCTAACCAACCTAGAAAATCGAGTAGGAATCAAAGAGGGAAATCAAACTTTCTAACCAACCTAGAAAATCGAGTAGGAATCAAAGATGGAAATCAAACTTTCTAACCAACCTAGAAAATCGAGTAGGAATCAAAGAGGGAAATCAAACTTTCTAACCAACCTAGAAAATCGAGTAGGAATCAAAGAGGGAAATCAAACTTTCTAACCTAGAAAATCGAGTAGGAATCAAAGAGGGAAATCAAACCGCTATAAAAAAAAAAATGTGACAGGGCTCAGATATCGCGTCGTAGACCAACGTACCGCATCTACGCCCACTAAGCGCCCCTTTAGGAGAGGAGAATGCGAGCAACACAAGAGAAGATAACGTAATATCATACAAGTGTATCCCGTAGAGACAATGGATTGATCTTGCCAGAAGTTGCCTTTGTTACGTCTACAAGTAAACGAGGCAACATTTTATTGTTTATATGTTTACACTTTTTTTTTTTTTTACAGAAGAATATTGAGAAAACCACGGATAGCTAAGAAGAGTAACGAAACATGTTCGGAAAGAGGCCAAAGCAAAAAGAGAGCTAATTTCCAATATTAGGAAGAAACAAACATCATTTCGTTGGCCATGTAATGAGAAGAGAACAACTGGAATATATTGTAACAACTGGGAAAATTGAGGGATGAAGAGATGGAGGGAAGAAAAGAGAAAAAATAACAGACAGCTTAAGAGAATGGCTTGGCAGAAGGTCAACAACAGAAATTATAAATAACTGTCGAGATAGAAAGTTGTGGAGAGACATGATCACCTACGCCAGTAGGCCCAGTACTTGATGATGATGACGTCATGGGACGCACCAAAATGGACGCTTCTTGCTTTCAAGCCATGTAAACAATGTTGACTTTCCTTGTCTCCAACGGTTTATCTCATTCTATTAGAGAATTTCACGCTATCTGTTACCACAGTGAGATGGCGGATTTTTTTTAAAATGTAATCACGGGTTTGATAATAAATGTGTGTACACAGTTCGTTAACCATCGCTGTAAATCAAGTCTTTATTCGCTGGCTTCGTTAGCAATCATGGAAGCTAATGACCTTACTTGTGCCGACGGTTGGTTTGGGGCAAATTGTACGTTACAATGTCACTGCTATAATGGCTTAGTTTGTAACAAAACTACAGGGACATGCCCAAACAATGACAGTTGTCAGCACAAAATTTTCGGACCCCAGTGTCAGTACTTGGATTTTATTTGCAAATATGCCCAAAAATCTGAACCTACTTTCCTGTTTGATAACAACGACACATCATGTAATCCGGACACAGATTCTACATCAGTTGAGGCAACTCTCAATCAATCTTTGCCGTGCTCCTGGTTTAGGATTTATGCGAATGACTTAAAAAATCCGGACAGTTTCACAGTAAAACTGAATGGTTCTGCCTCATGTAACAATGTATCAAGGTTTGTAGTTAGTCCGCACGAGATTGATGTCTTCTGCTCTGGGGCTGGTCTGATCAAGAAGTTACGGATTGAAGGGGCGATAATTGCATATATCTGCTCCATCTACATTGGCGGGGGTCGGAAAGTGGCTCTCAAACAGATCACAAACCAGACCGACAAATTTGATGCTTGTTATACAGGAGACGGATGTGGACCAGAGGCCGCAGTTAATAGCAAAACAAAGACCAATCTCTATGACAATGACTGCACACACACACAATGGAGAAGTGGAACCAATTCTGTTTACTGGTATCTGAACTTTGCAACGCCCCAGAAGACTCACATCATTCGAATCTATCATCGAGCTAGCACTATGATTCGGGTAAAGAATGCCACTCTAAAGGCTTTCTCTGACAGTGGCGGAGTAGTGTTCCAGTATAATGATATATCATACCCTAATTTATCTGTGAACACTATTGTAGTCAAAACGCAAACGTCAGTGGCACACATTAAGATTGAGTTCTCACCGACCATTTTGCAGGCCGACAGTGCACTGACGGTATGTGAGGTGCAAACATTTACAGACACCTATTGTCTGGACGAGCATTCTTGGTCGTTTTGTGCAGTGTGTAGTGGGTGTAGTAAAGGCTGCAATGTCATCATCGGTACTTGTCACGGCAACTGTTCACATGGGATCTATGGACACGACTGTTCCGGGTCTTGTCTCAGTGTCTGTCCTTTATTTGAGGAAAAATCTGAAAAATGCCTACAATGTAAACATCTTGGCTATACCTGTAATGACACTTGTCCCGATGGTAATTTTGGGCTACAGTGCGAACAGATGTGTTCTGATGGCTGTGGCATCATATGTACTCTCAAATGTCCGGACAACTGTTTCAACGACACCTGTCAACAGTCGATCGGGAATCTGTACATGCAAGAGAACGTTCTATGGGTCAGACTGCACTCTCAAATCTCCGGACAACTGTTTAACGAAACCTGTGATTCCCACGTTCAGAAGAGTCTACAACAAGCCCAAGCATATGGACACTTTAATGTGTTTCTGTGATAGACATGGTTCATTTTTTGGTGTTTTTTTAAGTGAAGCCATGGCTCATATCTTGCTGTGTTTCTGTCCTAGCCATGGCTCATATCTTAGCTTGTGTGTGCTGGCCATGGCTCATATCTTGGTGTTTGTCATGTTAGTAATATCTCATATCTCGGTGTGTCCGTGTTAATCATGTCCCATATCTTTATGTGTGTCTGTGTTTAGTCATATCTCATATCTTAGTGTGTACCAGTGTTAGTCATATGTCATATCTTTGTGTGTGCATGTCTGGGTTAGTGATATCTCATATCTTTGTGTGCATGTTTATGTTAGTCATATCTTATATCTTTGTGTGTGCATGTCTGTGTTTGTCACATCTCATATCCTTGTGTGTGCATGGTTATGTTAGTCCCATCTCATATCTTTGTGTGTGCATATCTATGTTAGTCATATCTCTTATCTTTGTGTGCATGTCTATGTTAGGCATGTGTCATATCTTTGTGTGTGCATGTCAATGTCAGTTATATCTCATATTTTTATGTGCATGTTTATGTTAGTCATGTGTCATATATCTTGATGTGCGTCAGTGTTAGTCATGCCTCGTATCGCTGTGTGCATGTCTGTATTAGTCACATCTCATATCTTCTTGTGTGCATGTCTGTGTTAGTCACATCTCACATCTTTGTGTGTGTATGTCTGTGTTAGTCACATCTCATATCTTTGTGTGTGTGTGTCTGTGTTAGTCACCTCTAGTGACTCGGGCAGATGGTGCTCGTAAACCTGGGAGGGCCGACCATCTAAGGGCAGAATCCCCCTACAGAAAAGATCATCTGCTGCCTTGCAGGAAGATTGGGGACAATCAAAGGCTAGGGAAAGCAACCCGAATAAAATGCTGGCTGAAATCGGATGCACTGGGCCACTGGCGTAGAACACAGTGCAACGTATTAACGGGTGTTCAGTTAGAGTGGATCTGACAGACTTTAATTGTGATGTTCTGTCTGTGGGGGCGATCAACACACTTAGCCTGACAGCTGACTTCATATGAGAGTCTGGAATCCTTACTCTGATTGAGTCCTGAACGCAGAGAGAGAGAGAGAGAGAGAGAGAGTGAGAGAGAGAGAGAGTGATGATGATGATGATGATGATGATGTAACACTTCTTCAAAGAATAACGATAGTAACTGAATATTATGTTTTGTAGTGTATAGAGTTGGCCTTGAATCAACCCTAAACCACATATAGAAGCAACAAATAAACTGGTTTTCACTTCTAGAATGAATGCCGCGTACAAAGCATATATTTAAAAGAGAAGAAGAGATATGAGGAAGAGGCATGCACACAGTAAGATGGAAAGACAGCATCAAAGAAACGTTACAATTTCGATTGACAGTAACTGAAGACATCAAAAGGGCAAGAACTAGAACTTTGTATCTCTCTCGACACCCGAACGGATACAAAAAGGAATGAAGAAAGAAAGAAAGAAAGTAGGAAAGAATTAAAAAAGGAAAGCACAAAAAGAAAGAAAGAAGAAAGGAAAGTAAGAAAGAAAATAAGAAGGAAGAAAGAAGGAAGGAAGCAAGAAAGGTAGGAAGAAAGAAAGATTAGATCGGCAACACATAGCTTGACATAGGGCGAGAGAAAATACCCGATATCCGCCTTTGCTTAACCTCTTATTAAATGCATTTGTTATTTTGACATCGCCAATGCTCTGTGTTATAGAACCCCCACCTCAGCCATTAATTAGAGAAATGTCAAGGGACTGGATGGCTTCCGGATCTTTATATGTGGTCCCGACTGGATGGCTTCCGGATCTTTATATGTGGCCCCGAGTTCCAATCCCGACATCGGAAGTGGGGAATTGTTCACTTCGAATCCGAGGCTTCTTCGTAGGCTAGTAAGATCCAACGTTTAGTCCTCTCAGGCTAGTAAGATCCAACGTTTAGTCCTCTCAGGCTAGTAAGATCCAACGTTTAGTCCTCTCAGGTTAGTAAGATCTAAGGTTTAGTCCTCTCAGGCTAGTAAGATCCAACGTTTAGTCCTCTCAGGCTAGTAAGATCTAAGGTTTAGTCCTCTCAGGTTAGTAAGATCTAAGGTTTAGTCCTCTCAGGCTAGTAAGATCCAACGTTTAGTCCTCTCAGGTTAGTAAGATCTAAGGTTTAGTCCTCTCAGGCTAGTAAGATCCAACGTTTAGTCCTCTCAGGCTAGTAAGATCTAAGGTTTAGTCCTCTCAGGTTAGTGAGATCCAACGTTTAGTCCTCTCAGGCTAGTAAGATCCAACATTTAGTCCTCTCAGGTTAGTGAGATCCAACGTTTAGTCCTCTCACAAAACTGTTTAAAAAATCAAAGCAGGATGTCCTGTGTGCACTCACGCACGTTAAAGAACCCATGCCAGTTAAAGTCGAACAGAGAAAACTTAAATTTAAAATATGGCCACTCCCTGGCCAACAATTTTTCAGCACATCTACCTGTGTCGAAGACGGATGTACCTGGCCTAAAGACACAGATGAGGCGGCATTAGTATCAACTAGTGCCACAGCTGAACCACGACAACTTAGCGGGCAAACGCAAGGAAGAGAAGAGAAACTATAAACGAGTACCCGGCGTACTCCACCCCTACCCAAAATGATCGTCTCTGTCAGTAAATGGACACACACCTTCTAACCCACCTGTAACAACTCTGTAAATGGACACCCAACACACACACCTTCTAACCCACCTGTAACAACTCTGTAAATGGACACCCAACACACACACCTTCTAACCCACCTGTAACAACTCTGTAGATGGACACCCAACACACACCTTCTAACCCACCTGTAACAACTCTGTAGATGGACACCCAACACACACACCTTCTAACCCACCTGTAACAACTCTGTAGATGGACACCCAACACACACACCTTCTAACCCACCTGTAACAACTCTGTAGATGGACACCCAACACACACACCTTCTAACCCACCTGTAACAACTCTGTAGATGGACACACAACACACACACCTTCTAACACACCTGTAACAACTCTGTAAATGGACACCCAACACACACACCTTCTAACCCACCTGTAACAACTCTGTAAATGACATTTAAAATATGGGGACTGGTTGGTCTCGATGCAAGACACCGGCCTCGAGACAGAGAGGTTGTGGGTTCAAATCCCGGCTGCACCAGTTGGCATTTTTATTTGTGATTTCTCTCTGCGACAACCACCCCTGGTCTCAGCAGCAAGGCCCGTCTTGAAACGTCAATTACTCATGGACGGAAAACATATATTATTACCCCCGAAGACGGAGTTATCTGCCTGTGCGGCGAGGCACCTCTGTGTACACGGCTGCCAGGGAAAAACGAACGAAAACGTAAATTTCAGTTCCTAGTCTCTAGGGACTTCGCCAAAGGTGAAAGGTGGCGAACGAAAAAAAAAATAAAATATAAACCACAAATATTGATATTTGTAAAAAATGTTCGTAATAACATGTAATTGTGCTTGGTTATTTGTATCCTTTTGACCGAACGTGGTTCTGATTGAAGTGTTTCTTCTGCAAACATCGCACGAGGAAGTAAAGACACTCCTTGAAGAGTGTGCAATGAACTGGAGAGTTCTGAACAGAAAATACGAACCAAAAAAAGACAATATAAAAAGGCTGGAAATGCTGGAGCAGGAAATGAGATTGACACTTGGAAGAGGGAAGGGGGGAGGGGTGATTGTAGTCTAAGAGCACGCCATCGTAGTGTGGGTCTCAGCGACTGTGGAGCGCACAAGCAGACTCTCGACCATATACTAGAAGTATATACTAACAACAAATACAAATTAAACATATGATATTTTTGTTACGTAGATAATACAAGACTGAATAAACATTCCGCTTCAAAATATATGTCTTGGGAACACACAAACAAGAGATCTGCCACGGGAACACACCAACAAAAGATCTGCCACGAGAACACACCAACAAAAGATCTGCCACGGGAACACACCAACAAAAGATCTGCCACGAGAACACACCAACAAAAGATCTGCCACGAGAACACACCAACAAAAGATCTGCCACGAGAACACACCAACAAAAGATCTGCCACGAGAACACACAAACAAAAGATCTGCCACGAGAACACACCAACAAAAGATCTGCCACGAGAACACACCAACAAAAGATCTGCCACGAGAACACACCAACAAAAGATCTGCCACGAGAACACACCAACAAACGATATGCCACGAGAACACACCAACAAAAGATCTGCCACGAGAACACACCAACAAAAGATCTGCCACGAGAACACACCAACAAACGATATGCCACGAGAACACACCAACAAAAGATCTGCCACGAGAACACACCAACAAAAGATCTGCCACGAGAACATACCAACAAAAAAACTGCCACGAGAACACACCAACAAAAGATCTGCCACGGGAACACACCAACAAAAGATATGTCGTTGAAACACACCAACAAAAGACATGCCATGGAAACATACCAACAAACGATCTGCCACGGGAACACACCAACAAAATATCCGCCATGAGAACACCCCAACAAACGATCTGTCACGGGAACACACCAACAAAATATCTGTCTTTGGAACACACCAACAAAAGATCTGTCATGGGAACACACCAACAAAAGATATGTCGTTGAAACACGCCAACAAAAGATATGCCATGGAAACATACCAACAAACGATCTGCCACGGGAACACACCAACAAAATATCCGCCATGAGAACACCCCAACAAACGATCTGTCACGGGAACACACCAACAAAATATCTGTCTTTGGAACACACCAACAAAAGATCTGTCATGGGAACACACCAACAAAAGATCTGCCACGGGAACCACCAACAAAAGATCTGCCACGGGAACACACCAACAAAAGATATGTCGTTGAAACACACCAACAAAAGATATGCCATGGAAACATACCAACAAACGATCTGCCACGGGAACACACCAACAAAATATCCGCCATGAGAACACCCCAACAAACGATCTGTCACGGGAACACACCAACAAAATATCTGTCTTTGGAACACACCAACAAAAGATCTGTCGTTGGAACACACCAACAAAATATCTGCCACGGGAACACCCCAACAAACGATCTGTCACGGGAACACACCAACAAAAGATCTGTCTTTGGAACACACCAACAAAAGATCTGTCATGGGAACACACCAACAAAAGATCTGTCGTTGGAACACACCAACAAAAGATCTGCCACGGGAACACACCAACAAAAGATCTGTCGTTGGAACACACCAACAAAAGATCTGCCACGGGAACACACCAAGAAAGATCTGCCACGGGAACAACCCAACAAAAGATCTGTCGTTGGAACACACTAACAAAAGATCTGCCATGAGAACACACCAACAAACGATCTGCCACGGGAACACCCCAACAAAAAAATCTGCCATCACCAACGATTTCCATCTATCAAGGGTTTTTTACCGTGTGCGTGCACACGAGACCTCATATTTGTCGCTTTTATCCAAGAGAACTAGATCGGATCTCCCAACCCAGAGAGGACTATACATCGTATCTCCCAACCCAGAGAGGACTATACATCGGATCTCCCAACCGAGAGAGGACTATACATCGGATCTCCCAACCCAGAGAGGACTATACATCGTATCTCCCAACTCAGAGAGGACTATACATCGTATCTCCCAACCCAGAGAGAGGACTATACATTGTATCTCCCAACTCAGAGAGGACTATACATCGTATCTCCCAACCCAGAGAGGACTATACATCGGATCTCCCAACCGAGAGAGGACTATACATCGGATCTCCCAACCCAGAGAGGGCTATACATCGTATCTCCCAACCCAGAGAGGACTATACATCGGATCTCCCAACCGAGAGAGGACTATACATCGTATCTCCCAACCGAGAGAGGACTATACATCGTATCTCCCAACCCAGAGAGGACTATACATCGGATCTCCCAACCGAGAGAGGACTATACATCGGATCTCCCAACCCAGAGAGGGCTATACATCGTATCTCCCAACCCAGAGAGGACTATACATCGGATCTCCCAACCGAGAGAGGACTATACATCGTATCTCCCAACCCAGAGAGGACTATACATCGTATCTCCCAACCCAGAGAGGACTATACATCGGATCTCCCAACTCAGAGAGGACTATACATCGTATCTCCCAACCCAGAGAGGACTATACATCGGATCTCCCAACCGAGAGAGGACTATACATCGTATCTCCCAACCCAGAGAGGACTATACATCGGATCTCCCAACCGAGAGAGGACTATACATCGTATCTCCCAACCCAGAGAGAGGACTATACATTGTATCTCCCAACTCAGAGAGGACTATACATCGTATCTCCCAACCCAGAGAGGACTATACATCGTATCTCCCAACCGAGAGAGGACTATACATCTTATCTCCCAACCCAGAGAGGACTATACATCGTTTATGCCAACCAGAGAGGACTATACATCGTATCTCCCAACCGAGAGAGGACTATACATCGTATCTCCCAACCGAGAGAGGACTATACATCGTATCTCCCAACCGAGAGAGGACTATACATCGGATCTCCCAACCGAGAGAGGACTATACATCGTATCTCCCAACCCAGAGAGAGGACTATACATTGTATCTCCCAACTCAGAGATGACTATACATTGTATCTCCCAACCCAGAGAGGACTATACATCGTATCTCCCAACCCAGAGAGGACTATACATCGTATCTCCCAACTCAGAGATGACTATACATTGTATCTCCCAACCCAGAGAGGACTATACATCGGATCTCCCAATCGAGAGAGGACTATACATCATATCTCCCAACCCAGAGAGAGGACTATACATCGTATCTCCCAACCCAGAGAGGACTATGCATTGTATCTCCCAACCGAGAGAGGACTATACATCGTATCTCCCAATCCAGAGAGGACTATGCATAGTATCTCCCAAACGAGAGAGTACTATACATCGTATCTCCCAACCGAGAGACGACTATACATTGTATCTCCCAACCGAGAGAGGACTATACATCGTATCTCCCAACCCAGAGAGGACTATACATCGTATCTCCCAACCGAGAGGGGACTATACAGTGTATCTGCCAATCCAGAGAGCACTATACATCGTATCTCCCAACCCAGAGAGGACTATACATCGTATCTCCCAACCGAGAGAGGACTATACGTCTTATCTCCCAACCCAGAGAGGACTATACATCGTATCTCCCAACCCAGAGAGGACTATACATCGTATCTCCCAACCAGAGAGGACTATACATCGTATCTCCCAACCCAGAGAGGACTATACATCGTATCTCCCAACCCAGAGAGGACTATACATCGTATCTCCCAACCCAGAGAGGACTATACATCGTATCTCCCAACCCAGAGAGGACTATACATCGTATCTCCCAACCCAGAGAGGACTATACATCGTATCTCCCAACCCAGAGAGGACTATACATCGTATCTCCCAACCCAGAGACATGAGAAGAGTAAAACGTGAAGAAACTATGGATTCGCTATTTATTTATTTATTTGTTTAATTTGACCGCCTGTGGTGGGAATCGAACCTGGGATGTTCTTGTCTAGAAGCCGATGTCCTACCCCTAGACTACCCAGCTCCCATAAATTGAATGGAATAACTTTGTATACATATCACAAAGATGCCATCTGTTATAATATAGTGAGGCATCAATGAGGAAAAAACTCAGCAAAGTTGTGCCAACGTAGTTATTCTCTTATGTTTGCTCCATGTAAGCGACGGCCCATACAAGGTAAGAGCTTGACTTTCGCCCTGAATATACGTCACACGATACGCGCCTTCACATTGAGTCTCTGGAACGTAAGTTGAGTTTTCCCCTCCCTTGACGCCTCACACGTTTTTCTATAACAGTTTCTTTGTAACAATTATGGAAACGTGTGTTGTTCCTTTCATATTAATAAAGTACACTCAGGTTAACTAGCAGAAGTTATAGTTGCACTCTTACTAAGATTTGTTGTTAGAATTGATTACTTCATACCAGAAAGTCCTTATCGGTCATTGAAATAATTAATGTGCACTAATTTAATTCTTATTTTCTTCTTTCCTTCCTAATTTGCGGTCTTTTTCTCTTCTGTTTGTGTATGCTGCTGTTATATTTCTAATATTCCGTTAACACGTTTTTTTTTCCGTGGTCTGCTCTTGGGTCTGGTGTTCTCGCAAAGTTTATTGAAGGCTCGTGTTTGTTATGATCTTTCTACCTTGTCACGTGGCCAAACCATTTTATCTGTTGTTTCACAATATTTATTCTATGGTGGGGGTTATTCCTAGCTTTTTTCTCAGTTCTTCATTTCTGCTCTTATCTCTAAGTTTGTTTCATTTTATTCGTCTCGGTTACATTTCAACACATTTCATCTCAGTGGTGTTTATTTTTCTTATTGTTCTTCCATCTAGGGTCGAGGACTGGCATTAGTAGCACAACGTTGGGATGAAGATTGTATTGTAGTGTGCCCGGTTTGCCTCTAGAGTTATTCCTTTGTTCGACAATAGTGGTGATAGCTGTCCGATGATTTGACAAGCTTTGTTGCATCTTGAGTCTATTTCTGCTGTTTGTGAATTGTCATTTGCCACTAGACTTCCTAGGTATTTAAATTCCTCTACTTGTTTTAGTTGCCTGTCGTCTATTGTTATGTTGATGTTCTATCTCTCTTTTGAGTTATTAATTACTTCTGTTTTGTTCATGTTGATTTTCATTTTGCATTTTGTGCCTGAACTGTTGAGTTTATTTAAGTGCTCTTAATCGTTATCAACACCAACATAAATTAACAACGCTAACAAATGCCTATCTTTGAGCTGTCACAATCTGGAGCCAATCAATGATACGTCTCACCAATGGACGAAAACAAGAATTCAAGGGAACTCTATAAGCGTTGCAACATTTCTATGATAGCAACTAAAGTGCTACATTGAGATTAAAACTATCAGCTGTGACATGCATGTTTTGTGTTTATCCTCGCGCTCTGTAACTTGATTGCTATTTCACTCTAAGTGCTGATTTGTTGATTATTTGGACCAAATCCGTATGTATCTTCCATTCACTCAAAACTGGTTGAGACCCATTTCACTTCCCAGATGGCCTCACCGGTAACAGTCTGCGTCAAAGGAGTCTTGCTGACGATGTGTGGGTTGCTGACGATGTGTGGGTTGCTGACGATGTGTGGGTTGCTGACGATGTGTGGGTTGCTGACGATGTGTGGGTTGCTGACGATGTGTGGGTTGCTGACGATGTGTGGGTTGCTGACGATGTGTGGGTTGCTGACGATGTGTGGGTTGCTGACGATGTGTGGGTTGCTGACGATGTGTGGGTTGCTGACGATGTGTGGGTTGCTGACGATGTGTGGGTTGCTGACGATGTGTGGGTTGCTGACGATGTGTGGGTTGCTGACGATGTGTGGGTTGCTGACGATGTGTGGGTTGCTGACGATGTGTGGGTTGCTGACGATGTGTGGGTTGCTGACGATGTGTGGGTTGCTGACGATGTGTGGGTTGCTGACGATGTGTGGGTTGCTGACGATGTGTGGGTTGCTGACGTTGTGTGGGTTGCTGACGATGTGTGGGTTGCTGACGTTCTCGCAGTGCTGTTGATACAGACGGCCACGCGTTGAGCTGGTAGCCACCTTCAACTCGTCTAATTCAACTACAGGAAGATAAGATAGTAAATATACACCTCCTTATCACAAGTCGATACTGTCATCATCATCATCTTCATAATCATCTTCATCGTCACATCATCATCATCATCGTCATCACCATCATCATCTTCATCGTCACATCATCATCGTCATCACCATCATCATCTTCATCATCACCATCATCATCTTCATCGTCACATCATCATCGTCGTCATCACCATCATCATCTTCATCATCACCATCATCATCAATGATCACATCATCATCATCTTCATCATCTTCATCGTCACATCATCATCATCTTCATCATCTTCATCATCATCATCTTCATCGTCACATCATCATCATCTTCATCGTCACATCTTCATCGTCACATCATCATCTTCTTCATCATCTTCATCGTCACATCTTCATCATCATCATCATCATCATCATCATCATCATCATAATCATCATCATCATCATCTTCATCATCTTCATCATCTTCATCATCTTCATCATCATCTTCATCATCATCATCTTCATCATCTTCATCATCATCATCTTCATCACATCTTCATCATCTTCATCATCATCATCATCATCATCATCATCATCATCATCATCATGTTCATCATCATCATCTTTATCATAATCTTCATCATCATCATCTTCATCGTCACATCATCATCATCATCGTCATCATCGTCATCACCATCTTCATCATCACCATCATCATCATCTTCATCATCGTCATCATCATCATCTTCATCTTCTTCATCATCATCATCTTCATCATCATAATCATCGTCATCACCATCATCATCTTCATCATCACCATCATCATCATCTTCATCTTCACCATCGTCATCATCATCTTCATCTTCTTCATCATCATCATCATCATCATCATCATCTTCATCATCATCTTCATCATCATCATTATCATTGGCATTGTCATCATCATCAACAACATCATCATCGTCATCCTCATCATCATTATCATCATCAACCAGTTTCTTTCCTTCTTTTTTTTTCCTATCGTAGGAAAGGGATGAGAGAACTGACGAAGTCCTACCTAAGATGTGTTCTCGTGATCAAACAACTGAGATCACGTGACCAAGACTTGCACAGGCGCAGTGAATGCCTGTGTCTGGGAACTGGTACTTGCGACATGAAATGCTCAAGTGTCGACAACAAGAGAATGGGTTATGATCCTCTAATAGAAAACATCAACTTATAGACTGAGCCAGAAAAATAGAGAGCCGCTTTGAAACAGACAACTGGTAGCTAATGCAACTCATATTTAGACATCCTGTTTTTTTTTTTTTAGTCTTTTGTACATAGTTGTGCACAAAAGGAAACATTATCTTTTTCAATCTTATCTAAAATTACATTATCTTATCCAGACATGCAGTTAAGGTTCCGTGGGATTCTCTGACATGAACCAAATGTGTCCTAGAGGCAAATGTTAGTTCTTAAACTACACGATTTCTGTCAAGTCAATCAATCTGCTTATCTAACCACTTGTTTGTCTATAAGACTGTCTATGTGGCTGTCTATATGACTGTCTATGTGGCTCTCTATATGACTGTCTATGTGGCTGTCTATATGACTGTCTATGTGGCTGTCTATATGACTGTCTATGTGGCTGTCTATATGACTGTCTATGTGGCTGTCTATATGACTGTCTATGTGGCTGTCTATATGACTGTCTATGTGGCTGTCTATATGACTGTCTATGTGGCTGTCTATATGACTGTCTATGTGGCTGTCTATGTGACTGTCTATGTGGCTGTCTATGTGACTGTCTATGTGGCTGTCTATATGACTGTCTATGTGGCTGTCTATATGACTGTCTATGTGGCTGTCTATGTGACTGTCTATGTGGCTGTCTATATTAATGTCTATGTGGCTGTCTATATGACTGTCTATGTGGCTGTCTATATGACTGTCTATGTGGCTGTCTATATGACTGTCTATGTGGCTGTCTATATGACTGTCTATATGACCGTATAGATGGCTGTCTATGTGGCTGTCTATATGACTGTCTATGTGGCTGTCTATATGACTGTCTATGTGGCTGTCTATATGACTGTCTATATGACCGTATAGATGGCTGTCTATGTGGCTGTCTATATGACTGTCTATGTGGCTGTCTATATGACTGTCTATGTGGCTGTCTATATGACTGTCTATGTGGCTGTCTATGTGACTGTCTATGTGGCTGTCTATATGAATGTCTATGTGGCTGTCTATATGACTGTCTATGTGGCTGTCTATATGACTGTCTATGTGGCTGTCTATATGACTGTCTATATGATTGTATAGATGGCTGTCTATGTGGCTGTCTATATGACTGTCTATGTGGTTGTCTATATGACTGTCTATGTGGCTGTCTATATGACTGTCTATATGACTGTATAGATGGCTGTCTATATGACTGTCTATATGACTGTCTATGTGGCTGTCTATATGACTGTCTATATGACTGTCTATGTGGCTGTCTATATGACTGTCTATATGACTGTATAGATGGCTGTCTATGTGGCTGTCTATATGACTGTCTATATGACTGTATAGATGGCTGTCTATGTGGCTGTCTATGTGGCTGTCTATGTGGCTGTCTATGTGGCTGTCTATGTGGCTGTCTATGTGGCTGTCTATATGACTGTCTATATGACTGTATAGATGGCTGTCTATGTGGCTGTCTATATGACTGTCTATATGACTGTATAGATGGCTGTATAGATGGCTGTCTATATGACTGTCTATGTGGCTGTCTATGTGGCTGTCTATGTGGCTGTCTATGTGGCTGTCTATATGACTGTCTATGTGGCTGTCTATGTGGCTGTCTATATGACTGTCTATATGACTGTCTATGTGGCTGTCTATATGACTGTCTATGTGGCTGTCTATATGGCTGTCTATATGACTGTCTATGTGGCTGTCTATATGACTGTCTATGTGGCTGTCTATGTGGCTGTCTATATGACTGTCTATATGACTGTCTATGTGGCTGTCTATATGACTGTATAGATGGCTGTATAGATGGCTGTCTATATGACTGTCTATGTGGCTGTCTATGTGGCTGTCTATATGACTGTCTATATGACTGTATAGATGGCTGTCTATGTGGCTGTCTATATGACTGTCTATATGACTGTATAGATGGCTGTCTATGTGGCTGTCTATATGACTGTCTATATGACTGTATAGATGGCTGTCTATGAGGCTGTCTTTATGACTGTATAGATGGCTGTTTATTCATATCCACGTTTTTGTTTACCCATCTAGACTGTAGATCCATCTGTTTGACAGTTTACCCATCTAGACAGTCGATCCATCTGTTTGACAGTTTACCCATCTAGACAGTCGATCCATCTGTTTGACAGTTTACCCATCTAGACAGTCGATCCATCTGTTTGACTTCTTGCTCATACGAATGTCTGATAGTCTGCCTTTCAAAATATCTCATGTCATTGACATCTAACATCTGACAGTTTACCCATCTGAATGTCTATACAATTTAACTATCTGAATGTCTGCCTGAAAGCTTACCCATCTGAATGTCTGTCCGAAAGCTTACCAATCTGAACGTCTGACAGCTTACCCATCTGAATGTCTGTCTGAAATCTTACCTATCTGAATGTCTGTCTGACAGCTTACCCATCTAAACTGTCTATCTTTTTAACTATCTGTCTCATCGTTTTTCTGTCTGATTGTCTACTTAATTTCCTGTCTGAATGTCCATCTATCTAGCTGCCTAAACATTTCACTGTCTCGTCTGTCTCTCTGCCTGTAATTCCATCTGACTGTCTATATGTTTATCTGATTGTCTATTTTATCGTCTTTTCTTCTGTGTGTCTACCTTTATATCTATCAGACTATCTATCAGACTGTCTATCAGACTATCTATCAGACTATCTATCGGACTGTCTATCAGACTATCTATCAGACTATCTATCGGACTGTCTATCAGACTATCTATCAGACTATCTATCGGACTGTCTATCAGACTATCTATCAGACTATCTATCAGACTATCTATCGGACTGTCTATCAGACTATCTATCAGACTATCTATCGGACTGTCTATCAGACTATCTATCGGACTATCTATCAGACTGTCTATCAGACTACCTATCAGACTATCTATCGGACTGTCTATCAGACTATCTATCAGACTATCTATCAGACTATCTATCGGACTGACTATCAGACTATCTATCAGACTATCTATCGGACTGTCTATCAGACTATCTATCGGACTGTCTATCAGACTATCTATCAGACTATCTATCAGACTATCTATCGGACTGTCTATCGGACTGTCTATCAGACTATCTATCGGACTGTCTATCAGACTATCTATCAGACTGTCTATCAGACTATCTATCAGATTATCTATCGGACTGTCTATCAGACTATCTATCAGACTATCTATCGGACTGTCTATCAGACTATCTATCAGACTATCTATCAGACTATCTATCGGACTGTCTATCAGAATATCTATCAGACTATCTATCAGACTATCTATCAGACTATCTATCGGACTGTCTATCAGACTATCTACCGGACTGTCTATCAGACTATCTATCGGACTGTCTATCAGACTATCTATCAGACTATCTATTGAACTGTCTATCAGACTATCTATCGGACTGTCTATCAGACTATCTATCAGACTATCTATCGGACTGTCTATCAGACTATCTATCAGACTATATATCGGACTATCTATCGGACTATCTATCAGACTATCTATCGGACTGTCTATCAGACTATCTATCGGACTGTCTATCAGACTATCTATCAGACTATCTATCGGACTATCTATCAGACTATCTATCGGACTATCTATCAGACTATCTATCAGACTATCTATCGGACTATCTATCAGACTATCTATCAGACTATCTATCAGACTATCTATCGGACTGTCTATCAGACTATCTATCATACTATCTATCGGACTGTCTATCAGACTATCTATCGGACTGTCTATCAGACTATCTATCGGACTGTCTATCAGACTATCTATCAGACTATCTATTGAACTGTCTATCAGACTATCTATCGGACTGTCTATCAGACTATCTATCAGACTATCTATCGGACTGTCTATCAGACTATCTATCAGACTATATATCGGACTATCTATCGGACTATCTATCAGACTATCTATCGGACTGTCTATCAGACTATCTATCGGACTGTCTATCAGACTATCTATCAGACTATCTATCGGACTATCTATCAGACTATCTATCGGACTATCTATCAGACTATCTATCAGACTATCTATCGGACTATCTATCAGACTATCTATCAGACTATCTATCAGACTATCTATCAGACTATCTATCGGACTATCTATCAGACTGTCTATCAGACTATCTATCGGACTATCTATCAGACTATCTATCGGACTATCTATCAGACTATCTATCGGACTATCTATCAGACTGTCTATCAGACTATCTATCGGACTGTCTATCAGACTATCTATCGGACTATCTATCAGACTATCTATCAGACTATCTATCAGACTGTCTATCAGACTATCTATCGGACTGTCTATCAGACTATCTATCGGACTGTCTATCAGACTATCTATCAGACTATCTATCAGACTATCTATCAGACTATCTATCAGACTATCTATCAGACTATCTATCAGACTATCTATCAGACTATCTATCAGACTATCAGACTATCTATCAGACTATCTATCAGACTATCTATCAGACTATCTATCAGACTATCTATCGGACTGTCTATCAGACTATCTATCGGACTGTCTATCGATCTCACTTTCATGTGTCCATCTATTTGATATTTATTCTTTCTCAAGCCTTGAAGCCTAGTCCGCGGCTCTATCATAATTATATCTTTGAGACTCCACTCTAATGAGTGGACCGAGCCAATTTATATTGTTCTTTTACTTTTATGTATCCCTCTGCCCAAACCTATATCTCACAATATTCCTCTACTATAATTATTATCATGTATCTTCAGGTAGCAGTAACGATTTACTCTAGCAATTTTATTTAGATTTGTCGTCTGTTTTACTAACTAGGCAGTGACTGTATTTAAGAAAGCATCGGCTCCACCAGTCTAAAAGTGCAAGTAGAAGCAGAATAAGACTGGCAACATCTTGAAGATCTTACAAGAAGTAAACAAAGATTCGCTATATATCCCATACTGATAACGACAATAGAGATGCCAGAGCACGTGTCATGAAGAATCGTAGTTCAAAACAATATTGACTCAGTAAATGGAGACGAGGGCACAGTCTGGTGTTATTATATATATATATCCATTGGTCTACCTCTCAATTTTACTAGCAGAATTCTATCTGATACTGGCCAAAATCCTTTCACTGTTTTGCTTCTTTCTCTATCTAACATGATGCCTACACCTCTTTCGTGTGTGGTTCCCCCAGAGTAAATTACATTTCCGCTGTCGCGTTGTAATAATCCTGCCCCTCTCCATCTCATTTCTCATAGTCCCAAGAGGTTCAATATCATTCTCTTCATTTCTTGACACTGATGTTCTTATCATCAATCATCACCAGCATGCAGCATAAAAATAAACAGGACAAATTTGGAACAAGTGCAACGCGTCAAATACTTGGGCACACTAATAACATCGGACGGAAGATGCACCACGGAAATAAAAAGTAGAATAGCTCAGGCCAAAATAGCATTTCAGAAAATGAAAAATATCTTATGTAACAAATCTATGTCAATAGAAGCGAGAAAGAGAGTTCATCGGTGCTATATAGAACCAATTCTGACATATGGAAGCGAATCATGGACAGTAGACAAACAAATGAAAAGACGATTAGAGGCCACAGAGATGGAATTTCTCAGAAGAATGTTGAAAGTTCCCTGGACAGCTAAAAAGACCAGTGAGGAAGTTCTCAAAGAGGCCAACACAAAAAGGGAGCTCTTAAAAACATCAGAAAGAAACAATCAACATTTTTCGGGCACATCATGAGAAGAGGAAAGTTGGAATACTTGGTTACAACTGGCAAGATAAAAGGAAAGAGAGATCGCGGAAGACAAAGAGAGAAAATACTGGATAGCTTGGTGTCATGGCATGGAAAGCAGTCAACAACAAAACTGATACGATGCACTGTAGATAGAAGATTGTGGAAGGACATGATCGCCTACGCCAACCGGTATTGTACATGATGATGATGATACATATTACATATTACATAACGTCATGTATTTTTCAATCCAATATGACTTCTGATAGGTTATTGTGTCTCATTATGTCACCCCTCCGCCCGAAACAAATGTCGTTTGTTTTGTGCGCATATACACACACTCACTCACACACACGTATCTGACTTCAAAGGCACAAGAATCAAGCGTGGAATGGGTAACAGACAAGCTGTGAGGTACACGTGAAGACCTGCTGACGGCTGACAACTGGATCCTGGACGGTAACCCATCCCATTGTATGACAGCTGATCTTAGTAAAAGGTAATCCATCCCATTGAATGACAGCTGATCTTAGTAAAAGGTAAACCATCCCATTGTATGACAGCTGATCTCAGTAAAAGGTAAACCATCCCATTGTATGACAGCTGATCTTAGTAAAAGGTAATCCATCACATTGTATGACAGCTGATCTCAGTAAAGGTAAACCATCCCATTGTATGACAGCTGATCTCAGTAAAAGGTAAACCATCCCATTGTATGACAGCTGATCTCAGTAAAAGGTAATCCATCCCATTGTATGACAGCTGATCTCAGTAAAAGGTAATCCATCCCATTGTATGACAGCTGATCTCAGTAAAAGGTAAACCATCCCATTGTATGACAGCTGATCTCAGTAAAAGGTAATCCATCCCATTGTATGACAGCTGATCTCAGTAAAAGGTAATCCATCCCATTGTATGACAGCTGATCTCAGTAAAAGGTAATCCATCCCATTGTATGACAGCTGATCTCAGTAAAAGGTAATCCATCCCATTGTATGACAGCTGATCTCAGTAAAAGGTAATCCATCCCATTGTATGACAGCTGATCTCAGTAAAAGGTAACCCATCCCATTGTATGACAGCTGATCTCAGTAAAAGGTAATCCATCCCATTGTATGACAGCTGATCTCAGTAAAAGGTAAACCATCCCATTGTATGACAGCTGATCTCAGTAAAAGTTAATCCATCCCATTGTATGACAGCTGATCTTAGTAAAAGGTAATCCATCCCATTGTATGACAGCTGATCTCAGTAAAAGGTAAACCATCCCATTGTATGACAGCTGATCTCAGTAAAAGGTAATCCATCCCATTGTATGACAGCTGATCTCAGTAAAAGGTAACCCATCCCATTGTATGACAGCTGATCTCAGTAAAAGGTAATCCATCCCATTGTATGACAGCTGATCTCAGTAAAAGGTAAACCATCCCATTGTATGACAGCTGATCTCAGTAAAAGGTAATCCATCCCATTGTATGACAGCTGATCTTAGTAAAAGGTAATCCATCCCATTGTATGACAGCTGATCTCAGTAAAAGGTAATCCATCCCATTGTATGACAGCTGATCTCAGTAAAAGGTAATCCATCCCATTGTATGACAGCTGATCTCAGTAAAAGGACCGAGGGGGAAAAAGAGGCTAGTAACAAATGATGATATGGTAATCAACCAGAAAACAAGTTACCATTTAAGAGAAGTGAAAAACTTATCAAGGCGTCGTAACTGCTCTTGACAGATAATACAAGGATTATTGCAACATACAAAGCAACTTTGAAATGAAACAATTACTGACTGCCGGGCTTGTGCTGCCAGGTAGGAAGTGACTTATCGGTTATAGCCAGGAGCAGAACTACTGCAAAGTAAAGCGGAGCTTACTTTACAATCGACATAAACAATAAATGAAGAAATGTAAGTCGTTGTAGTTGCCCTCTAGTTAGTTGTAAAGACACAAGTGAATGGGGCAATTATCGCAATCGAAACATGAGTCGATGATTTAACAGGTGAGAATTCGATGTTCGTTGTGTATGTACATGACACATATAGAAGCCACAAACTATAAACACCTTTTTCGATATAATGTCAAGGTCACGCAGGTGTTCGTGGCAATGAAAAGTTTCAGGTGCTCAGGTGGTTGCCATGAACACTGTAGAGTGCCAAGTTATAATAATACAGGCAGCAGATTTTAAATATCCAGGGGCAATATTCTGCAAAATTGGTAACATGGAGAAAAGGATATCGAATGTAGTAAGGGAAATGATCGATCAGCGTATAACCTCTACCCCTAAAGCATTCTGCTAGTAAAAACTAGCATTGTCACTCTTCCTGTCAATCAAATCAGTGCCAGGCATAGTTTATACGTCATACGTGGAAGTCAGTACATTAATGAGATATATAAGACACGCAGCTAGAGAGACCAGATGGGACAGTTGTTACAGATTAGTTGTTATAGCTGAGTACCATCACACTGTAATATACACGGGAACGAACGTGCAGACAAATTAGTTAAAGAGGGAGGGAGATTACCACAAGAGAACCATCCGCTCAGGTATGATGAAGCCAAATCCATCCTGAAAGGTCAGTTCCATGAAAAATGGAAACGAGAACATCCAAAGCATAACGAGAGTGACGGATACCACCAACTATCAAGGAGGGATCAAGCCATCATACTTCGCCTACGCACTGGCCACAATAGAAATCACATGTTTACCAAATTCAAAATAGGTACAACCAGCCTATGCCACTGTACACTGGACAATATGACTACAAAACATGTTCTACAGGATTGCCCCCAGTACACAGACCTGAGAAGAGCAATGTGGTCCACACCCACCTCACTGGAAGAAAAACTATATAGGGCAATCGATTCACTTAAACAGACAGCTGACTTCATGAGAGAGTCTGGAATCCTACACTGATTGAGTCTTGATCGCAGAGAGAAAGAGAGAGAGATAGCTCAGTGATTAGATAGTTCAGTGATTAGATAGCTCAGTGATTAGATCAGTGATTAGACAGCTTAGTGATTAGACAGATCAACGGTAAACAGCTCAGATGATTAGATAGCTCAGCTCTTAGATAGACCAACGGTTCGATAACTCAGCTCTTAAATAGTTCAACTGTTAGATAGCTCAGCTCTTAGATAGATCAACAGTTAGACAGTTCAGCGGTTAGATAGCTCAGCTCTTAGATAGATCAACTATTAGATAGCTCACCTCTTAGATAGATCAACTATTAGATAGCTCAGCTCTTAGATAGATCAACGGTTAGACAGCTTAATATTTAGATAGATCAACGGTTATATAGCTCAGCGGTTAGATAGCTCAGCTCTTAGATCAACGGTTAGACAGCTCAGCGGTTAGATAGCTCAGCTCTTAGATAGGTCAACGATTAGATAGCTCACCTCTTAGATAGATCAACTATTAGATAGCTCAGTATTTAGATAGATCAACCTCAGCGGTTAGATTGCTCAATGATTTAGATTTCTCAGCGGTTACTTAGCTCAGTTCTTAAATAGATCAACGGTTATACAGCTCAGCGGTTAGATAGTTCAGCACTTCGTTTAAAGCAGGAAAAAGTGGTCGAATTCGATTTCATTTGACTGCTCGTATGTTTACCCAGCCTGTAAATAGGTACCTGATTTTTATTTTTATTTTCTAGACAGTAAGGCGGCATGGCGTCGCACTGACCACATCACTCATAAAGCCATGACCATACTCCACATATGCGTAGATTGAATCTTATACCTGTAACAATGATCTATTCCGAACATAAGTTGATTCACATGTACGGACAGCAGTTCATGCAGTGTTTTATTCATTGCCGCTGTAACTGCACGCAATGGCTATTCAAACAATTGTTTTATTTTTATATTAAGCCATTCACAACTTTCAACTGTTGAACTAGCTGCACGCAATGACTACTCAAACAACTGTTTTATTTTTATATTAAGCCATTCACAACTTTCAACTGTTCAACTAGCTGCACGCAATGACTACTCAAACAACTGTTTTATTTTTATATTAAGCCATTCACAACTTTCAACTGTTCAACTAGCTGCACGCAATGACTACTCAAACAACTGTTTTATTTTTATATTAAGCCATTCACAACTTTCATCTGTTCAACTAGCCGCACGCAATGACTATTCAAACAATTGATTTATTTTTTTATTTTTTTTAAAATTTGGATTGTTTTTAACTTTCCACGGCATTAAGTTGTACGGCTGAGACCTTTGACCTTCCCTTCGCGTTCTCCAGAGGACTACGGAGCAGTATCTGACTCTTCATTACTACTACTATCTATCTTTACGACACATAGTACCATTGCTGGTGTATGTCGGGGGGGGGGGCAACGATAGAACCAGAGGGATAAAGGCCGCTTGGTCAAAGCAGTCGCCACGACGTGTGCGACTCAGGATTTTTATTTCTTTTAAATGAGCGTAGTTGCGTTGTATTGTAATTTACAACAAGATATACTTTTGTGTGCCCTTCGACCCAGCACATCCGACGTTAGCACATTTTTTATATTGCTTTCCTTCTTCGATCTCTACTGGCTCGACCAGACTTGTGAGTCTGTTTCCAGAGGCACCTCGGGGAGACGGTGTAGCATCTTAACCATTTAGCGACAAATGTCCTAACCGAAACAGCAGTTAGGAGTGGCTGACAGATGCTACTTGGTACTCTTTTCACACAAGTTCAAAAGTGAAGAGTAAATTCCGAATCATTAACATGCCTCTCAACTATTTCATCATTGAATAGCCTTCCAACTATTTCATCATTGAATAGCCTTCCAACTATTTCATCATTGAATAGCCTCTCAGCTATTTCATCATTGAATAGCCTCTCAGCTATTTCATCATTGAATAGCCTCTCAGCTATTTCATCATTGAATAGCCTCTCAGCTATTTCATCATTGAATAGCCTTCCAACTATTTCATCATTGAATAGCCTTCCATCTATTTTATCATTGAATAGCCTTTTAGCTATTTCATCATTGAATAGCCTTCCAACTATTTCATCATTGAATAGCCTTCCATCTATTTCATCATTGAATAGCCTTCCAACTATTTCATCATTGAATAGCCTTCCATCTATTTCATCATTGAATAGCCTTCCAACTATTTCATCATTGAATAGCCTTCCATCTATTTCATCATTGAATAGTCTTCCAACTATTTCATCATTGAATAGCCTCTCAGCTATTTCATCATTGAATAGCCTCTCAACTATTTCATCATTGAATAGCCTTCCAACTATTTCATCATTGAATAGCCTTCCAACTATTCCATCATTGAATAGCCTCTCAACTATTTCATCATTGAATAGCCTTCCAACTATTTCATCATTGAATAGCCTCTCAGCTATTTCATCATTGAATAGCCTTCCAACTATTTCATCATTGAATAGCCTTCCAACTATTTCATCATTGAATAGCCTTCCAACTATTTCATCATTGAATAGCCTTCCAACTATTTCATCATTGAATAACCTTCCAACTATTTCATCATTGAATAGCCTCTCAGCTATTTCATCATTGAATAGCCTCTCAGCTATTTCATCATTGAATAGCCTCTCAGCTATTTCATCATTGAATAGCCTCTCAGCTATTTCATCATTGAATAGCCTTCCAACTATTTCATCATTGAATAGCCTTCCATCTATTTTATCATTGAATAGCCTTTTAGCTATTTCATCATTGAATAGCCTTCCAACTATTTCATCATTGAATAGCCTTCCAACTATTTCATCATTGAATAGCCTTCCAACTATTTCATCATTGAATAGCCTTCCAACTATTTCATCATTGAATAGCCTTCCAACTATTTCATCATTGAATAGCCTTCCAACTATTTCATCATTGAATAGCCTTCCAACTATTTCATCATTGAATAGCCTTCCAACTATTTCATCATTGAATAGAACATCGATTAGATAATCAGCTCATCAGATAGACAGATAGTTCATCGATTGGATAGACAGCTCATCGGTTAGATAGACAGTTCTACACTACTCGGAATCAACAGTTCTGGCTAATCCCTAGGGAGTCGATCAAATGAGTGCACGTGATTGTGTTATTTGGAAGAAAAAATGCTCGGCCCAATCAAACTAATCAACATTGTTCCAACACTATATTCTTAGAGCAAGTATCTATCTGGACTATTAGTTGATTATCACCTCACACACGTGAGCGGCACTGAGGAATAAACCACAGCAGTAGGGCTGGTTGATGTAACCAAAGTAACAGTGAAGTAGGCCTAGGGCTTGTTGATGTAATCAAAGTAACTGGGAAGTAGGCCTAGGATTTGTTGATGTAATCAAAGTAACTGGGAAGTAGGCCTAGGGTTTGTTGATGTAACCAAAGTAACTGGGAAGTAGGCCTAGGACTTGTTGATGTAATCAAAGTAACTGGGAAGTAGGCCTAGGACTTGTTGATGTAATCAAAGTAACTGGGAAGTAGGCCTAGGATTTGTTGATGTAATCAAAGTAACTGGGAAGTAGGCCTAGGGCTTGTTGATGTAACCAAAGTAACTGGGAAGTAGGCCTAGGACTTGTTGATGTAATCAAAGTAACTGGGAAGTAGGCGTAGGGCTTGTTGATGTAATCAAAGGAATAGTGAAGTAGACGTAGGGCTTGTTGATGTAATCAAAGTAACTGGGAAGTAGGCGTAGGGCTTGTTGATGTAATCAAAGGAATAGTGAAGTAGACGTAGGGCTTGTTGATGTAATCAAAGTAACTGGGAAGTAGGCGTAGGGCTTGTTGATGTAATCAAAGTAACAGTGAAGTAGGCCTAGGGCTTGTTGATGTAATCAAAGTAACTGGGAAATAGGCCTAGGACTTGTTGATGTAATCAAAGTAACAGTGAAGTAGGCGTAGGGCTTGTTGATGTAAATCAAAGGAATAGTGAAGTAAGCGTAGGGCTTGTTGATGTAATCAAAGTAACTGGGAAGTAGGCGTAGGGCTTGTTGATGTAATCAAAGTAACAGTGAAGTAGGCGTAGGGCTTGTTGATGTAATCAAAGTAACAGTGAAATAGGCGTAGGGCTTGTTGATGTAATCAAAGTAACAGTGAAGTAGGCGTAGGGCTTGTTGATGTAATCAAAGGAATAGTGAAGTAGGCGTAGGGCTTGTTGATGTAATCAAAGTAACAGTGAAGTAGGCGTAGGGCTTGTTGATGTAATCAAAGGAATAGTGAAGTAAGCGTAGGGCTTGTTGATGTAATCAAAGGAATAGTGAAGTAGGCGTAGGGCTTGTTGATGTAATCAAAGGAATAGTGAAGTAGGCGTAGGGCTTGTTGATGTAATCAAAGTAACTGGGAAGTAGGCGTAGGGTTTGTTGATGTAATCAAAGTAACTGGGAAGTAGGCGTAGGGCTTGTTGATGTAACCAAAGTAACAGGGACGAAAGCTTGACATTTAATGTGAAGATGTAAACAAAAGGTAGACAATTGTTCAGTAAATTAGAAATTGTTGTGACCTATCTGTGTTGTGACCTATCTGTGTTGTGACCTATCTGTGTTGTGACCTATCTGTGTTATGGCCTATCTGTGTTGTGACCTCTCTGTGTTGTGACATATATGTGTTGTGACCTCTCTATGTTGTGACCTCTCTATGTTGTGACCCATCTGTGTTGTGATATATGTGTGTTGTGACCTCTCTGTGTTGTGACCTCTCTGTGTTGTGACCTCTCTGTTTTGTGACATATATGTGTTGTGACCTCTCTATGTTGTGACCCGTCTGTGTTGTGACATATATGTGTTGTGACCTCTCTGTGTTGTGACCTCTATGTGTTGTGACCTATCTATGTTGTGACCTAACTGTGTTGTGACCTATCCGTTGAACATCATGAACAAAATATGATATAATTAACTACGGAAACAGTCACCCCTTGCAATGCTGTGTGAGCCACTGCTTGAACGAAACACTTGTATACTTGACAAGCGGGTAAACACATGTTTTGAATGTTTGCTTCAATGAACAGTGTCAACAGTAGCTTCAATGCACACCTTTCGCTTTATGCCATGTTGTGAGTCACATGTTCAACTAGAACCCAAATTGTACAGTCACATTATCACTGAATGAGACTGTCTTGAATCAGTGACTTACTATCACCGACAAGCAATCCATTCGATTCAAATCAATCAATCAAACTTTTTGAAGCTAAAAAGTACAGAAAATAGCTTGAACTCTATGCATTAAGAACAGTTAAATCAGTATGAACTGGACGGCAAGGCATTAAATTAAACTAAAAGAAAGCTAGTCACCGCAGAGAGGAGATGTCTTAGAAAAAAACACTTGGACTGATCAGAATAGACAGAATCAGAAATGATGTCCCAAGAGAAGGAGTGGGTATTGAACCAATCGTGAACTACGTACAGGAAAAAATAGAACAAGTTTTGACCGTCTAGAAAGAATACCGTAAGATTCCTTACTATACAAAGAAAAGAGGAGAAGAACAAGAGACAGTCCCAGAGTAAGATGGACCGACAACATCAAAGAAACGCTACAACAACATTAATTCGCAATGACTGAAGCCACCAAAAGGCGAGAGCCAGAACTTCATACCTCCCTCGACACCCGAACGGGTACAAAAGAAAGTGAAGATGTTGACATTCAATGATCACCAATATGTCACTGAAGAGAAACTCGTCAAGAGAACCTCACAAAAACCCGTTGAGAAAGTCACCAAAGTCGTCTACAAAAAAATTGCTGAAAGCCAAGAAAAGAAAATAATGGCTGAAAATAGAATTTGGAGAATACTAGCGAGCACCTAGTTTACTGTCACACATGACTAGCTAAACCAATGGACTGGCTCGAAATACAAGCTTTAACTCATGTCTGTTTTCTGAGTGACTCGATGAGCATGAACAGGAAGATTAAAGGGGTTAAGGCAAAGAAATCAAAATTAATGCATAAAAATGCGAAGCTGCATTAAAGCTGCAAATATTAAAGGGGCTGGGTTCGAAGACAATGGTTGGTGTTATGAAGGACCACAGGAATGACTGGCATGTTTATTTCTTTTTGTCGTCCCTGAACACTCGAGAGTGAAAGAAAAATAACAGCCTGGTTGGAACGACTGCCGTGGTTGGCGAACGTGCAATGGGCCGATCTGACGTTCTGAATGCTCTGAGAGAGGTAAGGGGAGCTAATGATTCGGCCATTGATCATGAATCTACAACAATGTCCAGCCTGCATGAGCATCAGGTCAAAACTGGAGACTGCTGAAGGGAGCGCTATGCGGGAGAAAGAAGAATAACAAATCAACACAGAACTGGAGTAATCAGAATCCACACACTGATGGACATACTGGGAAGGAGATCTAAGCACTTATATGTGTCCGACGTGCAGTGAGGATGATCCGTTGACTAAACTAAACTAAACTAAACTAAATTAAATTAAACTAAACTAAACTAAACTAAACTAAACTAAACTAAACTAAAATAAACTAGACTAGATTAGACTAGACTAAACTAAACTAAACTAAACTAAACTAAACTAGATTAGATTAGACTAGACTAAACTAAACTAAACTATGTGACAACACACGTACATTACGGTACATTATGATCATTTAGGTTTATCACAACATTGTTGCTAAATAAATGTCTCTGTCAATATTTGAAAATGACAATGTACTTATCAATGATAAATGTGAGAAATGTTCTGTTGCAAACAGCTGCTTGTAATCAGTATCATTACTACATGGAGCACCATGTTATCATCGCGTTGATATACTGCATATTACACATCACTCCGTGTTGATGATACCGTTCAAACCGTTTGTGTAGATTAACCCTTTAGAATCGCAGATTGTATCTCCCATCGACGCCAACGGCAATAGAGGAAGGATAGAAGAAGAAGAAGAAACCTTTAGACACTAGTCTTGCTCAGCAACATACCACATAACAATTCGGAGAGAGGAGTGTGAATTTACACAGAAACAATATTTATCTCAAACATTTATTTTTAAACTTCACAATCACAGATTAATAACAGATAATTTGCGGAGTTTTGCTTTTCCGTTCGCCTCTGTTGCTATTATGTTTCCTAGTGTTTCTTATATTTCATCAATCAATATTTTTCGTGGTCGACTTTTGAGTCTGGTATTCTCGCAATGTTTAATGAGGGCTCGTTGTGTTGTGTTTTGATTAATCTGCCTTGTCACGTGGCCAAACCATTTTATCTGTTGCGTCTTTATATATTATATGGCGGGAACTATTCCTAGCTTTTTTCTCAGTTCTTCATTTCTGATCTTATCTCTCAGACTGTTTCCTGTCATTCGTCTAACACATTTCATCTCTGTAGAGGTTATTTTTCTTATTGTTCTTGCATCTAGGATCCAAGACTGGCATTGGTAGCACACTGTTAGAATGAAGATTGTATTGTACAGTGTCCGTTTTTCCTCTAGATTTATTTCCTTGTTGGACAATAGTGGTGATAGCTGTCCAATGATTTGACAAGCTTTAATGCCTCTGCTGTGTTTTAATTGTCGTTTGTCACTAAACTTCCTAGGTATTTGAATTCCTCTACTTGTTTTAGTTGCCTGCCGTCTATAGTTATGTTGATGTTCTGACATCATTACTCAATCTAAAACCGAGCTATCCGAGCATAATGAGCTCTTCAAAACTGTCGGCATCAGTTAACATCACAATTCATTTCAAATAGTGGAAGATCAATTGTAACGTATTTTCACCTTTCTGAGTCACAAAGTAAATTGATTATGTAATACAACAAAATGAGAACGCAGGATTCTCCACTGTCTAAATGGTGAGTGTCTGCTTCATGTGCAAGCATTAATCACTTTTGATGATCAGGTTGCATATGCAAAGCTCTATACTTACTTGTCTTACTTTTAATTTACTTATTCAACTTATTTCATTTATTTGCATTAATTTACTTACTTAACTTACTTTACTTAACTTACTTTACTTAATTTATTTACTTACATTACTTACTTCACTTTAATTACTTACCTACTTACTTACTTATTTCTCTTTAATTACTTACCTACTTACTTTACTTATTTCTCTTTAATTACTTACCTACTTACATTACTTACTTCACTTTAATTACTTACCTACTTACTTTACTTACATTACTTACGTTACTACTTTACTTCATTTATTTTACTTACATACTTTCATCATCATCAAGTACCGGCCTACTGGCGTAGGTGATCATGTCTCTCCACAACTTTCGATCTCGGCAGCTATTTATCATTCCTGTTGTTAACCTTCTGCCAAGCCATTCTCTTAAGCTGTCTGTTATTTTTTCTCTTTGCTTCCCTCTATCTCTTCGTCCTCAGTTTTTCCAGTTGTTACAATATATTCAAGTATTATACTCATCTCATTACATGGCCAAAAAATGATGATTGTTTCTTCTTAATATTGGAAATTAGCTCTCTTTTTGCTTTGACCTCTTTCAGAACATTTTCATTACTCTTCTTAGCTGTCCATGGTATTCTCAACATTCTTCTGTAAAACCACATTTCTACAGACTCCAGTGATTTTCTTGTCTGTTGTCCTATTGTCTATGATTCACATCCATATGTTAAGACTGGCTCTACATAACATTTAAGAACTTTTTTTCTTGTTTCTATTGTCAAAAATGGATTGCATAGTATCTTCCTCATTTTTTGGAAAGCTGCTTTTGCCTGAGCCATTCTGCGTCTCACCTCTTTTGTACATCTTCCGTCTGAGGTTAACAAAGTTCCCAAATATTTAAATTCATTTAACTGTTTTAATATTGTTCCACTTGTCTTTATTTTGCACTGAGGTGATGTTACATACTTTACTTACTTATTTTACTTACATATTTCATTGACTTACATATTTACTTTACTAAGTTACTTTACTGACTTACTTTACTGACTTACTTTACTGACTTACTTTGCTGACTTACTTTACTGACTTACTTTACTGACTTACTTTACTGACCTACTTTGCTGACTTACTTTACTGACCTACTTTGCTGACTTACTTTACTGACTTACTTTACTGACTTACTTTACTGACCTACTTTGCTGACTTACTTTACTGACTTACTTTACTGACCTACTTTGCTGACTTACTTTACTCACTTACTTTACTCACTTACTTTACTCACTTACTTTACTGACTTACTTTACTGACTTACTTTACTGACCTACTTTGCTGACTTACTTTACTCACTTACTTTACTGACTTACTTTACTGACTTACTTTACTGACTTACTTTACTGACCTACTTTGCTGACTTACTTTACTGACTTACTTTACTGACTTACTTTACTGACTTACTTTACTCACTTACTTTACTAACTTACTTTACTCACCTACTTTACTGACCTACTTTACTCACTTACTTTACTGACTTACTTTAATGACTTACTTTACTGACTTACTTTACTGACCTACTTTGCTGACTTTACTGACCTACTTTACTGACTTACTTTACTGACTTACTTTACTGACTTACTTTACTCACTTACTTTACTCACTTACTTTACTGACCTACTTTGCTGACTTACTTTACTTACTTATTTTACTGACTTACTTTACTGACCTACTTTACTGACCTACTTTACTGACTTACTATACTGACTTACTTTACTGACTTACTTTACTGACTTAGTTTACTGACTTACTTTACTGAATTACTTTACTGAATTACTTTACTGACCTACTTTACTGACTTACTGTACTGACTTACTTTACTGACTTACTTAATGACTTACTTTACTGACTTACTTTATGACTTACTTTACTCATTACTTGCTTTGCCTATTTATTTCTTAGATTCCTTCTTTGCCTATCAGTGTCGAGAGAAAAGCTCTGTAATGTGTTTCCTTCATGGTGATCGTGGTCAAGTCATTTATTTCATTAATTCATCGTCTTGTAGGTGTGTCTTCCCCCATATTTTCGTTGAGTGTTAGGTTCTTTGAGGGAAGCTGTCTGGTGGTGATCGAGTTACATGTACAAACTACTTGATCTGTTATTTCTTAAAATAATCCAGGCTTGATGTTCCCCAAACTATAATGAATTGTCCAACACTACCTGTTGGTATTAAAGTCATTACTCTCTCAAATATAAACTTCTCCTTCTTTTTCTTCTGCCACTTTTTCTTCTTTTTTGCTTCGTCTTCTTCTCATTTAGTGATCATAGCTCATTGAGACTTGGATCTTAGATTCTCTTATAAAAATCTACTGTCTGTTTCATGGCTGTTGGTTGTGCTGTACATTCTCTCTTCCGAGCTAGTGGGCGTTGGCCCCCTTTTCCGCCTCAAGCCAGTATACTAATACATGTTTACATTATACATTCTTAGAGAATGGGTTTACATTATGCATTCTTACAGTCAGAGCTCATTACAGAATGGTGTTGCTTGCTGACGCATCTGCTAGAATGAAGTTGTGCTTTAGTGCCCTGAGAATGGAGTGCAAGCGGTGCATCATTCTGTTGTGGTCACTGCGGAAGGGGAGTATAACAACGTCTGCCTTGATCTCATTTAGAACGTCATTGCTACTCTTTGCCGTTGTCCATATTATTCTCACACTCTTCTTTGAAAGCATATTTACCGGGCCTCCAACGAGTTATAAAATGCGATTGTGCAGGACACACTTGCAGATGTCGTAACTGGTTCTATATAAATAAAAAATGGAGAACGGTGATCGCATTATTTTCGCATTCTATGGAATGTAGCTTTTGTTTGGCTATTCTGAGCTAATGGATTACACGGACGTCAATAAATGCCTCCAAGATGCCGGAAGGGCACAGGACGTCGACAACCATGAGTCCACGTCTCTCCCTCGGATTAAAAGAGATGGGAGTAAAGATGAGCACAGCCAGAAACGAGAGGCTGTGGGGTCGTCAGTCGCTGTATGAAATGCTGATGATTGGATCTGCTCACCTCTAGTCATGTTCGGAATCATCATCATCATCATCATCAAGTACCGGGCCTATTGGCGTAGGTGATCATGTCTCTCCACAACTTTCGATCTCGACAGCTATTTATCATTTCTGTTGTTGACCTTCTGCCAAGCCATTTTCTTAAGCTGTCTGTTATTTTTTCTCTTTGCTTCCCTCTATCTCTTCGTCCCTCAATTTTTCCAGTTGTTACAATATATTCCAGTTGCTCTCTTCTCATTACATGGCCAAAAAATGATGATTGTTTCTTCCTAAAATTGGAAATTAGCTCTCTTTTTGCTTTGACCTCTCTCAGAACATCTTCATTACTCTTCTTAGCTGTCCATGGTACTCTCAACATTCTTCTGTAAAACCACATTTCTACATTTTCCAGTGATTTTCTTGTCTGTTATCTATTGTCCATGATTCACATCCATATGTTAAGACTGGATAGCTCAGTGGTTAGTGAACTGGACTACAAAGGACAAGGGGTAAGGTTCGATCCCAAGCGACAGCTTCCAGGTTCACCCAGCCTTAAATGGGTACCAGATTTTTTTCTGGGAAAGTAAAGCAGCACGGGAGTAATACTGACCACATTACCCCAAAAATCATGTGCTGAAGGTCTGTAAAATATAGGATCACGAACACCATATTTCCCTATACGCCACTTGGCGTGACGGGGGTAGTTTACTTTGACTTACTATGTTAAGACTGGCTCTACATAACATTGAAGAACTCTTTTTCTTGTTTCTATGTTCGGAATACAGTGATACTATTCCACATATAACACAATAGCTCACAATTATGAATAACCTCTCTGATGTTATCTTCCATCTGAAATTAATCACTTTTTCAATATTTAAATATGATGACAAATAAATGTTATACCAATGATTGTCAATTCTTTCTTTCTTTATTTCTTTCTTTCTTTGTAAATTCTTTGTTTCTTTGTTTCTTTCTTTCTTTCTTTCTTTCTTTCTTTCTTTCTTTCTTTCCTTCTTTCTTTCTTTTTTCTTTCTTTCTTTCTTTCTTTCATTCCTTCCTTCCTCCTTTTATAGATTAAAGATAATCAGCAGGCGACACCTAAAAATAGCACATCCCGAGATGTTCAAACAAAAATAATTTCTCTTTCAGCCACAGCTATTTTTATTTTAATTGATAGAAACCCGACACTCACTGTCAAGCAATTACTTTCACTCTCAACTTCTAAAGAGTGTCAGCGGGACGTCGTCAGTCTGCTATGTCCCTACGATCATTTCTCAACTCAATACAAACTATTTGGGTAACGCTAAAATGTTATCGTTAATGTTATCCACACTAATAGGTGCCCATTTTTGGTGTCTACAATTAAAACAGCGCCTCTACTGCCTATGACAAACATGATTAAACACAGGCTAAAATGTTATCGTTCGCTCTCCTGGACTTTACCATCAAGTCATTTAAATTGTTCTTTCCTTACCCTATTCTGTCTTCGTATTGTCCCTACATGTTGGTTGTCCTCAGCTTCTATTGAGGTTGTATTGTCCCTACATGTTGGTTGTCCTCAGCTTCTATTGAGGTTGTATTGTCCCTACATGTTGGTTGTCCTCAGCTTCTATTGAGGTTGTATTGTCTTTTTTCTTGTTATTCTATCTTGGGGCTTTTGTTTGGCTAATGAGCGATGAAAAATGAAATGTAGACATGTACATATACATACATACATGTATAAATATGTATAACATACGTACATACATATATACACACACAATATACATATTCGTTTTGTGAGATAAGAACAAATTGTTGTCTAGTGAACGACAGTGTGTGAGACAATCACAGATTGTTGTCTGGTGAACAACAGAGTGTGAGACAATCACAGATTGTTGACTTGTGAACGACAGAGTGTGAGACAATCACAGATTGTTGTCTGGTGAACGACAGAGTGTGAGACAATCACAGATTGTTGTCTTGTGAACGACAGAGTGTGAGACAATCACAGATTGTTGTCTGGTGAACGACAGAATATGAGACAATCACAGATTGTTGTCTGGTGAACGACAGGATTACACCATTTTGATCTCGCCCGTTAACGGAGAATATACCGGGGTTTAACGATCGTCCTTGCACCTCACAAGCCGGAGAACATAAATAGCGATAACCCACAAATTATTCCCCTTTGTTGAGTTTCCTGCTCTAGAATGAGCTAAAATCGTTAGTCCTAGTTAAGGACATTGTACGCTGAAGCTGATAGTTACAAGCAAACACTGGGTCGATAAGTAATCATCCCTATTTTTTTACTGCTAAATAAAAACAGTGATTGAATGTACGACAACAACTAAGATCCAGAGGAATCCGACGGTGGCAATCATTGCAGCTTGATGTGGTTCCAGTACAAGAGTTTATAGCGTCGAGAAGCGAGTTGAGTTTTAATAAATTTGTGCACGATAAAATGACGCATGTTTTATCATCTAAAATCGTAGGAGCCTTCTTTCAGCTAAAAAATTGCATGTCTCCACGAGAAGGGACAACAAGGTTTCCTGGTCAGACTTTGTTGTTATAATAACCACATTTTGTTATATGTTACAAACTATCACGCGCTGTATACACAATAATCTCATTAATTATAACAACAGGCAGAGATGAAGCCTACGTTAGCATTAGAAGCTACATGTAGGCATTAGAAGCTACATCTAGGCATTAGAAGCTACATGTAGGCATTAGAAGCTACATGTAGGCATTAGAAGCTACATCTAGGCATTAGAAGCTACATGTAGGCAGTAGAAGCTACATCTAGGCAGTAGAAGCTACATCTAGGCATTAGAAGCTACATGTAAGCAGTAGAAGCTACATGTAGGCATTAGAAGCTACATCTAGGCAGTAGAAGCTACATCTAGGCAGTAGAAGCTACATCTAGGCAGTAGAAGCTACATGTAGGCATTAGAAGCAACATGTAGGCAGTAGAAGCTAAATCTAGGCAGCAGAAGCTACATCTAGGCAGTAGAAGCTACATGTAGGCATTAAAAGCTACATGTAGACAGTAGAAGCTACATGTAGGCAGTAGAAGCTATATCTATGCAGTAGAAGCTACATCTAGGCAGTAGAAGCTACATCTAGGCATTAGATGCTACATGTAGGCAGTAGTAGCTACATGTAGGCATTAGAAGCTACATGTAGGCATTAGAAGCTACATCTAGGCAGTAGAAGCTACATCTAGGCAGTAGAAGCTACATGTAGGCATTGGAAGCTACATCTAGGCAGTAGAAGTTACATGTAGGCATTAGAAGCAACATGTAGGCAGTATAAAACTACATCTAGGCAGTAGAAGCTACATCTAGGCAGTAGAAGCTACATCTAGGCATTAGAAGCTACATCTAGGCAGTAGAAGCTACATGTAGGCATTAGAAGCAACATGTAGGCAGACATCTGGGCAGTAGAAGCTACATGTAGGCATTATAAGCAACATATAGGCATTAGAAGCTACATCTAGGCATTAGAAGCTACATCTAGACAGTAGAAGCTACATGTAGGCATTAGAAGCTACATGTAGGCATTAGAAGCTACATGTAGGCAGTAGAAGCTACATGTAGGCAGTAGAAGCTACATGTAGGCAGTATAAACTACATCTAGGCAGTAGAAACTACATCTAGGCAGTAGAAGCTACATGTAGGGCATCAACCTTACTATCACAACCGTCATCAGTAGCTCCGTAACACAGGCGATTGGGTGGACAATGCTCGCGATTTCTTCATAAATAGACAATCCTAGTACATTTTCATAACTGGACAATCCTAGTACATTTTCATAACTGGACAATCCTAGTACATTTTCATAACTGGACAATCCTAGTACATTTTCATAATTGGACAATCCTAGTACATTTTCATAACTGGACAATCCTAGTACATTTTCATAATTGAACAATCCTAGTACATTTTCATAATTGGACAATCCTAGTACATTTTCATAATTGGACAATCCTAGTACATTTTCATAATTGGACAATCCTAGTACATTTTCATAATTGGACAATCCTAGTACATTTTCATAATTGGACAATCCTAGTACATTTTCATAATTGGACAATCCTAGTAAATTTTCATAATTGGACAATCCTAGTACATTTTCATAATTGGAAAATCCTAGTACATTTTCATAACTGGACAATCCTAGTACATTTTCATAATTGGACAATCCTAGTACATTTTCATAACTGGACAATCCTCACGACATTTTCATAACTGGACAATCCTCACGACATTTTCATAACTCTGCAATCCTGGCGACATCTTTATAATTGAACAATCCTGGCGACATCTTCATAATTGAACAATCCTGGCAACATCTTTATAATTGAACAATCCTGGCGACATCTTCATAATTGAACAATCCTGGCGACATCTTCATAATTGAACAATCCTGGCGACATCTTCATAATTGAACAATCCTGGCGACATCTTTATAATTGAACAATCCTGGCGACATCTTCATAATTGAACAATCCTGGCGACATCTTCATAATTGAACAATCCTGGTGACATCTTTATAATTGAACAATCCTGGCGACATCTTCATAATTGAACAGTCCTGGCGACATCTTTATAATTGAACAATCCTAGCGACATTTTCATAATTGAACAATCCTGGCGACATTTTCATAATTGAACAATCCTGGCGACATTTTCATAATTGCCTTGGTTATAAATCTTCACAATCAAGAGCTGCCTCTTGAGGTGTGATAAAGGTTAATCATATCCATTTGTTGATGTTCTCTTCCAACTTCTTTCTCTTGTCTTGTCTTACCTTGCTGGTACTGGCCCGGCACAAGCAACTAAGCGGGTCCTGTAATCTTGTCAAATGTACTACCAATTTAATGTTTGATCTGCACCGTAAGCAGGAAGTCTTTCATTGGTCGTTTGGATCGTTGGATTTTGTTGTTCACTTTCTCACTGGTGATCATCATCATCATTATCATATGCCATACCGGTTGGCGTAGGCGATCATGTCCCTCCACAATCTTCTATCTACAGTGCATCGTATCAGTTTACGATTTCTCTCTGCGGCAACCACTCCTGGTCTCAGTAGCGAGGCCTGGCTTGAAACGTCAATCACTCATCGACGGAAAAAAAATATGAGTACCTCCGAAGTCGGAGTTATATCTGCCTGTGTGGCGAGGGACCCCTGTGCACACAGCTGCCAGGGAAAAACGGATTAACACGCAAAATTCTGTTGCTAGTCTCTAGGGACTTCGTCAGAGGTAAAAAGCTGGCACACGAAAAAAAAAAACCATCCAGGGCCTGTATTCATTATTAACACAATCTACATGCGCAAGATAACAGCTTAGAACTACAGTGCCCACTTTATATTGTATTCATTGATTACGAAAAAGGTATTTGATAGTTTATACTGAGGAATGCTTTGAAAGTTGTTGAGTCATTACGGAATCCCCATAAAGTTGAATAACCTGATAAGAAGAATGTACAAAGGAATGAAATGTAGCGTTGTGCACGAAGGGCAGCTTAAAGAAACATTATAAATAAGAACAGGAGTAAGGCAGAGATGCCTTCTATCTGCCTTTCTCTTCCTACTAGCCATAGATTGGATTATGAGAATAACGAAGAACCGAAGAAATGGAATCCAGTGGTCACTGACCATGCAACTTGAGGGTTTAGACTTAGCTTATCAATAAATGCAGGATAAAATGAGCATATTTGATGAGAGATCACACCAGCTGGGACTGAAAATAAATAGAGAAAAAACCAAAATTATGAGAATTAATGCAGTTAACAATAACCAAATTACAAAAGGAGAAATACCTCTGTTAGACATACAATATTACCTATATCTGGGCAGTAATATAGACAAAGAAGGAGAAACAGATAATGATACCAAAATAAGGATACGAAAAAACAAAACAAAGAGAAGCATTCGTTGCACTTGGAAACCTGGAAATCCAAAGAAAGTAGGTTAAATTAAAAAAAAAAAATGTTCAACTCCAATGTTAAGTCAGTTCTATTATATGGCTGTGAAACATGGAGAACAAAACAAATGACAATTATGAAGATACAGACCTTCATTAAAGGATGTTTGCGCAGAATAAAGGAGGGAAATGACAGGACCAAATCACTAACATAGAATTATGGAAAAGTACCAAATACCAGTTGACAATGAGATACAACAAAAACGATGGCGCTGGAAAGGACACACACTGCAAAACCAAATGAGAGTATTACATGAGAGGCCCTTTTTTGGAGTCCCCAGGGGAAGAGGCAAAGGGGAAGACAAAAATATTATTGGAGAAGACTGATGGAAGCAGATATGAAAATGATGGGGAAGATATGGAATGATCTTAAAAGAATGGCAAGACACAGAATGACTAGGAAAATGTTTGTTGAAGATCTATGCTCCACAGGGAGCTGAGAGGTAGATGAGACTTCAAATTTTACCTTCTTATTAACCTATGACAGTCTAATTACATCAACATCATCTAATACAATCATCAACTTATTTAAACAATTCATAAAAATCATTTCATCATCATCATTATCATCATCATTTCTTCATCGTCCTATCTCTTCATTGATTTATTATTTACCTCGTTGTGTTAACAAGTCATCAGCTTATCAGCATATTGTAATCAGAATATATATTTTTTATTAATCTATGTCAATAGAAATGAGAAAGAGAGTTCATCGATGCTATATAGAACCAACTCTGACCTATGGAAGCGAATCATGGACAGTAGACAAATAAATGAAAGACGATTAGAGGCCACAGAGATGGGATTTCTCAGAAGAATGTTGAAAGTTCCCTGGACAGTTAAAAAGACCAATGAGGAAGTTCTCAAAGAGGTCAACACAAAAAGGGAGCTCTTAAAAACATCAGAAAGAAGCAATCAACATTTTTCGGGCACATCATGAGAGGAGGAAAGTTGGAATACTTGGTTACAACTGGCAAAATAAAAGGAAAGAGAGATCGCGGACGACAAAGAGATAAAATACTGGATAGCTAGTGTCATTGCATGGAAAATAGTCAACAACAGAACTGATACGATGCACTGTAGATAGAACATTGTGGAAGGACATGATCGCCTACGCCAACCGGTATGGCACATGATGATGATGATTCTTTATTATATCGACATCAGCATATCCTATCTTCAAACATCATCAAAACATCATCACTTTATCAAATCACCATCAAATATCTACACAACATAATCGTCATCTAAAAACCTCAACTCTCATCATTAACTCATCATCAGAACCTCGCCACTTATATCATCTCCATATCGCTTCAAAACGTCATCACTTATCATATCATCTCCATATCGCTTCAAAACGTCATCACTTATCATATCATCTCCATATCGCTTCAAAACGTCATCACTTATCATATCGTCTCCATATCACTTCAAAACGTCATCACTTATCATATCATCTCCATATCACTTCAAAACGCCATCACTTATCATATCATCTCCATATCACTTCAAAACGCCATCACTTATCATATCATCTCCATATCACTTCAAAACGTCATCACTTATCATATCGTCTCCATATCACTTCAAAACGTCATCACTTATCATATCATCTCCATATCACTTCAAAACGCCATCACTTATCATATCGTCTCCATATCGCTTCAAAACGCCATCATGAAACTCTTGTTAAAGCCATGAAAGTCCAACTATCAAGCACACACTCGCTGCTTCTAAAGGCTAAAACGAGATTGCCTGCACATGTTGTCAGCAAAGCTGATGAAAGTATCCCGAAAAGCTCTTGTGGGATGAGGTAAACAAAGACAAGCCACCAAATGAAGAACATAAAGCAACAATTAAAGATTCTATCACGGTGTCTCGAAGGGTCTTCTCAAAGGCAACGTCGTTTACAGTTATGTGGCAGAACTTTACGTTTTGGGCAAAGTAACGTTACTAATAGCAAAAATGTTACGTCTTCTCAATATTCCTGTATGGTGCAGAAACATGGACATTAGACAAGAAAACAGAACTGAAAATTGAAGCCTTTGAAATGTGGATTTATAGAAGAATAGGTAGAATTGGATGGAAAGAAAAGAAAACAAACGATGAAGTTTTAAAACAACTAAAAATGAAAAGAGAACTACTAAACGCAATTAGAATAAGACAAATGAAATTGTTGGGGCATGTTAAAAGACACAACAGCCTAATAAAAGTAATATTGGAATGGAAAATAGCAGATAAAAGAGGCAGAGGCAGGACAAGACTAACATGGACGAGTAACATGAAAAGATGGACAAGTCAACCTATGACAATCTGCACCATCAAAGCAAGAGATAGACTGGAATGGCACTCCATGGTAGCCAACCTTGGATGTGAAGACGGCACTCAATGATGATGATGAACGTTACTAAAGTAAGACAGAAATGTCAAATTAACGGTGTTGAAATGACTGTCGGTAATAAAACAACAATCAGTGCCTGTACGACCAACACTGGTTCTAGTGCCCCAGCAGTTACAGGCATTTGTCAAACAATAATATGGGCTTCACAGTCAGCAGGCTACATGTGCGTTACATGAGACGGATACTCTTCTTTCTTTCTTTCTTTCTTTCTTTCTTTCTTTCTTTCTTTCTTTCTTTCTTTCTTTCTTTCTTTCTTTCTTTCTTTCTTTCTTTCTTTCACATTTTGACAATTCACCTTTTGATATTACAATTCTCCTTTTGATATTACAATTCTCCTTTTGATATGACAATTCTCCTTTTGATATGACAATACTCCTTTTGATATGACAATTCTCCTTTGATATGACAATTCTCTTTTTGATATTACAATTCTCCTTTTGATAAGACAATTCTCCTTTTGATATTACAATTCTCCTTTTGATATGACAAATCTCCTTTTGATATGACAATTCTCCTTTTGATATGACAACTCTACTTTTGATATAACAATTCTTCTTTTGATATTACAATTCTCTTTTTATATTACAATTCTCCTTTTGATATTACAATTCCCCAATAGACACTACAATTCTGCTTTTGATATTACAATTCTCCAACAGATATTACAATTCTCCTTTTGATATTATAATTCTCAAATTAAATTATATTTGTCAAGTTATACTATAAGTACTCTACATTATAAACTTAATTATAGTTATAGTTAAAGTTAGTCGAAGGCCCTGGTATCACAGCAAGCGAATTAAAATCCATAATTGCTCAACCGCACGCGACAGTGGAATCATGCGAATTAACATCTCATCTAATTGAAGGATCCAAACAAAGAAAGGCAGCTGCAGTCTCCATCACTGTAGCATGCGCCAAAAGACATAAGGTGTAGCAGCACCGAAAGTGAAAGCAACCGAACAGTCCTTCGTCATACGATACCATCACTCATCGTAAGCAAGCAGAATATCGAAACACTATCCAGATGAAAAAAGCACAGCTCACAGTTTGTACAGAGCACTAAACTCAGTACCTCCGGCAGCAAGCTGGACTTGGAATATGAGGAAACTGCAACGCGGACCATCTTTCATACTGAGCCTTAACGGCTCCTGCTACCTATCAGTCATATTGACCGGAGGTCCATAAACTTAATTATCTGGATTAGATGAGACGAGATCTAGCATGGGCTAGATGAGTTACTCGTCCATGTTAGTCTTGGCCTGCCTCTGCCTCTTTTACCTTGTATTTTCCCTTCCAATATTACTTTTATTAGGCTGTTGTGTCTTTTAACATGCCCCCAACATTTCATCTGTCTTGTTCTAATTGTGTTTAGTAGTTCTCTTTTTATTTTTAATTGTTTTAAAACGTCATTGTTTGTTTTCTTTTCTTTCCATAAAAAAAAAATAAAAAAAAATCATGGTCATGAAAGCTTTGCATGTGTTTTTATATGTGTTTTTATGTTTCTACTATGTTTCTATCTATATATATTATATGTGTTTTTATGTTTCTACTATGTGTATATATATTATATGTGTTTTTATGTTTCTACTATGTGTATATATATTATATGTGTTTTTATGTTTCTACTATGTTTCTATCTATATATATTATATGTGTTTTTATGTTTCTACTATGTGTATATATATTATATGTGTTTTTATGTTTCTACTATGTGTATATATATTATATGTGTTTTTATGTTTCTACTATGTGTATATATATTATATGTGTTTTTATGTTTCTACTATGTGTATATATATTATATGTGTTTTATGTTTCTACTATGTGTATATATATTATATGTGTTTTTATGTTTCTACTATGTGTATATATATTATATGTGTTTTTATGTTTCTACTATGTGTGTATATATATTATATGTGTTTTTATGTTTCTACTATGTGTATAAATATTATATGTGTTTTTATGTTTCTACTATGTGTGTATATATATTATATGTGTTTTTATGTTTCTACTATGTGTATATATATTATATGTGTTTTTATGTTTCTACTATGTGTATAAATATTATATGTGTTTTTTTTTTTTATTTTCGCTCGCCAGCTTTCACCTCTGGCGAAGTCCCTAGAGAGTAGTAGTAACTTAATTGTGCGAGTAAATCCATTTTTCCCTGACAGTCATGTGCTCAGGGGTCCCTCGCCGGACAGGCAGATAACTCGGTCTTCGGAGGTACTCATATTTTTTTTTCGTCGATGAGTAATTGACGTTTCAAGCCGGGCCTCGCTGCTGAGACCAGAGGTGGTTGCCGCAGAGAGAAATCATAAATAAAAATCCCATCTGTTGCAGCCGGGATTTGAACTCAAAACATCTCTGTCTCAAGACCGGCGTATTGTCTCGAGACCAACCAGTGCCCATATTTGTATTTAAAGAATACATTTAGAACACGTTTAGAGCACAACAAGAACACTTTCATTACAACAAAATGTATCACAACAAGAACACTTTCATCACAACAAAATGTGTCACAACAAATTGTGTGTGAGTGTGTGTATGTCACTTGTGTAGATATGAAGTGATCTAAGTGGCTCTAAACAAACAAACATTAACTGCTGATCTCGGCACGGCAAGGCTATTGTCGGTTTTGTCAGTTCTAAAGGATGTTAATTCGTGATCTTATTCAGAAACGATAAATTCAGCAGCACACCGTCTCAACAACCAACGTGCCAGCAGCGCACTGTCTCAACAACCAACGTGCCAGCAGCGCACTGTCTCAACAACCAACGTGCCAGCAGCGCACTGTCTCAACAACCAACGTGCCAGCAGCGCACTGTCTCAACAACCAACGTGCCAGCAGCGCACTGTCTCAACAACCAACGTGCCAGCAGCACATCGTCTCAACAACCAACGTGCCAGCAGCGCACTGTCTCAACAACCAACGTGCCAGCAGCGCACTGTCTCAACAACCAACGTGCCAGCAGCGCACCGTCTCAACAACCAATGTGCCAGCAGCGCACCGTCTCAACAACCAATGTGCCAGCAGCGCACCGTCTCAACAACCAATGTGCCAGCAGCGCACTGTCTCAACAACCAATGTGCCAGCAGCGCACCGTCTCAACAACCAATGTGCCAGCAGCGCACCGTCTCAACAACCAACGTGCCAGCAGCGCACTGTCTCAACAACCAACGTGCCAGCAGCGCACTGTCTCAACATCCAAAGTGCCAGCAGCGCACTGTCTCAACAACCAAAGTGCCAGCAGCGCACTGTCTCAACAACCAACGTGCCAGCAGCGCACTGTCTCAACAACCAACGTGCCAGCAACGCACTGTCTCAACAACCAACGTGCCAGCAGCGCACTGTCTCAACAACCAACGTGCCAGCAGCGCACTGTCTCAACAACCAACGTGCCAGCAGCACATCGTCTCAACAACCAACGTGCCAGCAGCGCACTGTCTCAACAACCAACGTGCCAGCAGCGCACTGTCTCAACAACCAACGTGCCAGCAGCGCACCGTCTCAACAACCAATGTGCCAGCAGCGCACCGTCTCAACAACCAATGTGCCAGCAGCGCACCGTCTCAACAACCAATGTGCCAGCAGCGCACTGTCTCAACAACCAATGTGCCAGCAGCGCACCGTCTCAACAACCAATGTGCCAGCAGCGCACCGTCTCAACAACCAACGTGCCAGCAGCGCACTGTCTCAACAACCAACGTGCCAGCAGCGCACTGTCTCAACATCCAAAGTGCCAGCAGCGCACTGTCTCAACAACCAAAGTGCCAGCAGCGCACTGTCTCAACAACCAACGTGCCAGCAGCGCACTGTCTCAACAACCAACGTTCCAGCAACGCACAGTCTCAACAACATCTCATGTCTGCCTTTATTCTCATAGAAAATGACGACAGCGGAATCTTCATCCACACAAACGGCGGGAATAAAGGATATCTAATTCTCCTCTCTCTAACTTTTGTGCTATCGTTGAGAGTCCTTCTAACTCATCTGTTATATAATTCTTCCAGTTTTCTTAACTCTTGTGTTATGTAGTTCTTTCATGTTCTTTCTGTCTCTAGTATTATCTCTCATGGACTTTATTATTCATTGACTGGGCACGGTCTCCAAATCGAAGGTTGGCTACCATGGAGCGCCAATTTTCTGTCTCTTTCCTTGATAGTTCACGCTGTCAGTGGTTCATATGTCCAACTTGTTATGTTGTCATACCACTTTAGTTTTGTCTGCCCTGTACTTTCATCTCCTAGATATTTACTCAAGTATTGTGTCTCTTCAATTGTTTTAAAAATTGTAGTTGTCTTGTCCGATTGTGTTCACCTCTTTTTATTATTTTCAGCTGATTCAAAACTTGATTGTTAGTTTCTTATTTCTTCTCCTCACATCTTCCCATTTTTCTATAACTATCAATATTTATTACCCTAGTTCTATGTAGTTTTCTACCTGTCTTTCCTACTCTAGTTTTATATAATTTCTAATTGTCTTTCTGACGCTAGAGTTGCATAGTTTTCTAAATGTCTTTCTGACTCTAATGTTGTATGATTTCCTTGTGACCTACTTACAGAAGGGAAGCCGAAACAAAGATAGAAAGATGAATAGACATTGTCTTAAAAAAAAAGGTTACAAAACAGAGCGACTTGACAAATGTAGAAGACCTGTGTTCCACAGGGAGTAGAAAGGTGGAGAATAAAGGGAGATAAGTTCGGGGTGCTACAACAGTTACAATATTAAACAGATCCTCCCATCTGGGTGTACAATCCTCACTCACTTTATCAACTTTAGCATGCGGTTCTTGCCTGTTCTAATCTCTTTTTTTTTTCTTGTCTAACCATAATCCTAGATTGTTTCAATTCCTTTGACTGTCCTTTCTTTTATTGTATCTCATATATCTCTGTTTGTAGTGTCCTCTATTATCAATATTTATATCTAAAGTCGTCTTCCCTTTTGTTTTTTTTTCTCTGTTCTTCACTCATTTCCCGCCTTTTCACATATTTCTTAATACCCTACACACAGACATGCATTCCATTTGCATAATGCATAAAGAGCTCGTCTGCTCTTAAACAATGCTCTTTGAAAACCAAACACCTGGTACAGGGTCGCTTATACTGAGTCAGTATGTAGTCACCCTACCCCCAAACACGCCGGAGCTGAAACATCCAACCTGTTTTCTGCGCATCTTTTATGTTGTTACTTCTCCATATCAAGCCGACTTGAGATCCCTGTGCTTGAAGCATTTCTTCGCTGCTCTTGTTATGCTTATTTTATTGTTGGTTTCTATTCGCGCCACACAAACTGGAAGTGTGGAAGACCGTCTCATTATCGCCCGCTATCGCCTCATGCAGCGAATGTGTGGTTAAATGCGCTGCAGCAGCCTGTCTCAGCTATACCTATCAACGATAATGTCTTCTGCTGTCTGCGTTTCTGTCTCGTGTGTGTCGTGAGATAACCTGGGTCTCAGTGACACGACGGTTACTAATGACGCGGACACATTGATCTATCTATGGCATAGAGGAAAGTAAATGCAGGTAACACGTGTCAAGGTAAACAATCACCATCAAGTATAGTGCCTGCTGGCGTATGTGATCATGTCGCTCCACAATTATCTGTCTCTACTGTTATTAAAACCCTACCAAACCACTATTTTAAACTGTCTTTGATCTTTTCCTCTTTGCTTTCCTGTATCTCTTCTGCCCTCAATTTTCAGATAGTCACAATATAGGCCCTTCTAAGCCTTCAAGCCGGGCACAAGCACATGCATCCGAAAGCGTACATGAGGGTGGCATATATCCAGTACTGCTATAAGTAGTCAATGAACGGCAACTGCAATAAGCAAGAGAGATTGTCGTTGGCAGAGGCCGAGATGACACCACCGAGAATTTGCAACAAGAGGACATACCTACTGATTGGGATTGTATAAGTGTGCATAACCGGCGCGGGCTAACCGATGTCGTCATACAATTGGACAGGAAATGACTGTGTCATGACAACACGAAAGATATAAATGTGCCATGACTGGGCGAAGGAGATGACTGTGCCATGACTGGGCGAAGGAGATGACTGTGCCATGACTGGTCAAAGGCAAGACAATTCCATGACTGGGAGAAGGACATGACTGTGCGATCGATGACTGGGCGAAGTACATGACTGAGTCCGAGATCCAGGAGGTACTGAAACTTCACTCCCAATCTTAAGATCCAATCATCTACACTTGAAGCTCGGTCAAGCGTGCGGATCGGTTGTGATTTTGTTGTGTATTTCAATCGAAAGATGAAAGGTGGAGGAGACTACAAGACCACTACCTTCAGCACACGCATGGAGATTGAGGCTGTGACAGAAGCTATCAGCTGGCTAGGAGACCAACAACACATGCGGTCATCTTGGCTGACTCACAAAACATGATTCGTCGGATTTATAAGAACACACTTCGCAGGGAGTCGATGCACCTATTCGACATGCCTCATCTTAGCAGCCTAACATTGATGTATTGTCCTGGACACGCAGGAAGCTCTTGGCAATGAGAAAACCGACAGGTTGGCAGGGTCTGCCATTGCGCAAGAAACATTACAAATGGACACGTATGACATTGCAAGGGCTTTAAAAGAACAACTCTCACAGGATGATGAGAAGGAAGGCGAGGATAATTGACATGTCAAAAGAATGATGGAACACGGCTCCAAGAAAGAGGAAAAAGAGGGCGAGGGAGAAAGCAGGAAATGTATTATCATCAGCGGATAAGAGTGCAAAACATTCAATAAATGCAGGACAGGAATAATCAGTAGAAAAACATTTGGATGGTTGCTGGAACGGGTAGGAAAATGTGTTAAACAATGTTTATGTAATATTATATAACGTTATATCTTAGTTTCTCATGAATAGAAATTATGAAATAACTTCCGCCAGTCTTGTTTTTGCTATCAAATGTCTCGTTTATGTCTAAAAAATATACTTAGTCGTAGTGGTGGTAGTAGTAGTAGCAGTAGTGGTAGTAGTAATGGTAGTGGTAGTAGTAGTAGTAGCCGTGGTGGTAGTAGTAGTGGTAGTAGTAGTATTAGTAGTAGTAGTAGTAGTAGTGGTGGTGGTAGTGGTGGTAGTAATAGTAGTAGTAGGGGTAGTAGTAGTAGCCGTGGTGGTAGTAGTAGTGGTAGTAGTAGTAGTAGTAGTATTGGTAGTAGTAGTATTGGTAGTAGTAGTATTGGTAGTAGTAGTAGCCGTGGTGGTGATGGTCGTAGTGGTAGTAGTAGTAAATTTAATAGTAGTAGTAGTAGTGGTGGTGGTGATGGTAGTGGTGGTAGTATTGGTAGTAATAGTAGTATTAGTGGTAGTAGTAGTAGCCGTGGAGGTAATAGTAGTAGTGGTAGTAGTAGGAGTGGTGGTGGTGATGGTAGTGGTGGTAGTATTGGTAGTAATAGTAGTAGTAGTGGTAGTAATAGTAGCCGTGGTGGTAGTAGTAGTGGTAGTAGTAGTATTGGTAGTAGTAGTAGTAGCCGTAGTGGTGATGGTGGTAGTGGTAGTAGTAGTATTGGTAATAGTAGTAGTGGTGGTGGTGATGGTGGTAGTGGTGGTGGTAATAGTAGTAGGTGGTAGTAGTAGTAGTGGTGGTGGTGATGGTAGTGGTGGTAGTATTGGTAGTAGTAGTAGTAGTAGTAGTAGTGGTGATGGTAATGGTAGTGGTGGTAGTTGTAATGGTGCTGGTGGTGATGATGGTAGTGGTGGTAGTAGTAGTAGTGGTGGTGATGGTGGTAGTGGTGGTAGTAGTAGTAGTGGTGGTGATGGTGGTAGTGGTGGTAGTAGTAGCAGCAGCAGCAACAGCAGCGAGTAGTATTTTAGTATTTGTATTAGTGGCATTTTTAATTGTAGTATTGGCAGTAGATGCTCCATGTTTCTCGGCAACATTTCTGCCAATGACTAAGACAGCGATATCCCCTAACTTGCCCACCCTTCCCGCTCGACTGTAATTAATAAGATTTTTTTTAAAAAGCCCATTCTAGAAGCCAAATCTGCACCTTCCCTCAACAATTCTGTTTTGGTTAGGGTGCACAGGGGTGGATGCACTTTTTCGTTCCGCGAATAACTAACAGCGCAAGTTGCCAAAAGAAAAAGATTATGCATTTATTTTGGCAACATTTTTTTTTCAACAACAAGCCTTTACAATCTGGCCCAGACTAAACATGCACTCAACAATTATCTATTCCATTAACCCGTGGGATCTGGTAAGACGCCATATCTAGGGCCAAACACAACAATGACCTATTTTTGCAAGCTTGTACCTACATCCTCATCCTCGCCAGCCAGAAACAATCTTCGCTGCGACAGCCGCCATTGTTCACTATGTCACATCGCCCTTTGAATAATTTAGCAGATCATGAGAAAAGAAAAGGGGAGCAGCTGGTACGGAACTTCGTCGGTCTAGTCTCAGAGCGAGGCTCCAGTCCGTGCCCCCATCCCCTAGTGGCTTGATAGAAGAATTCCCAACTGGCGTGGGTCGACAGAAAATCGATCCCGTTAGTAAACTTTAGTTCTTGTTTTTCTTCTCCGCCAGCGACCTTATTGATAAGCAAGGCCCACAGAGACAGCTCCAGCCGGGTACAGGCGAGGACGGGTTTATGAATTGAGTGTCACAAGGAGACACATCATGACACCCACCTTACACAGGGAACACGTATCGAGATGTTGGACTACAGCCAAAATGCTGACGGGAAGAAAATGGTCAAAATTTACTGATTTCTGCTCCCAAATGAGGCGATGAGGCAAGCTGATGGGAAGAAAATTGTTGAAATTATCTGATTTTGCTCTCAAATGAGGCGATGAGGCAAGCTGATGGGAAGAAAATTGTTGAAATTATCTGATTTCTGCTCCCAAATGAGGCGATGAGGCAAGCTGATGGGAAGAAAATTGTTGAAATTATCTGATTTCTGCTCTCAAATGAGGAGAAAAGACAAGTTGACGGGAAGAAAATGGATGTGACATTGTCTATAAGTATCGCCGTCTTACATATATTTGTTTGTCTTTCCTTGATTTTTGTTGTTAGAGAAATTGAAAAGGCTTATCTGAAACAGGATAATGTAACAAACAACAAAGACGTTCAGCGCAATCTTTGAAAGCTGAATACCCTCCCACAACCACCCTAGCCCCAACACACACACACACAAATACACTCTCACACACGTTTATCTCTTGTCATTTTGATAAAAAGGTTCAAATCTGCCAGCAGGTGCAGATTAGGAATCGATACAGTAAGCTGATGACTGCGTCACAAAATCCTGGTATCTAAGGCCGGGACAGTCAACAATCTGTGGACTGGACGTATAGACAGGCCACCTCACTATTTACCTTGTGATGAATCGTTGTGTATGATCGTAGCCATCACGAGGGAGTCACATGGAAACTAAGAGTTAAACGCTGCTCTATTTGATTAATATGGCATGAAACAACTAGGATGCTTCTTCAATGACCGATCACTTCTGATTCACCACAGCCCGCCTGAAAGAATCTCTGTCTCTAGCCAGATCTCCCAGTGACGTTGCATTCAGACAGTCCACCTGAAAGAATCTCTGTCTCTAGCCAGATCTCCCACTGGCGTTGCATTCAAGACAGTCCACCTGAAAGAATCTCTGTCTCTAGCCAGATCTCCCACTGACGTTGCATTCAAGACAGTCCACCTGAAAGAATCTCTGTCTCTAGCCAGATCTCCCACTGACGTTGCATTCACCACAGCCCGTCTGAAAGAAACTCTTGTCTCTAGAGAGATCTCCCACTGGCGTTACATTCACCACAGCCCGACTGAAAGAAACTCTTGTCTCCAGCCAGATCTCCCACTTCTTCTGTTGTCATGTTCAAGTTCTCCTTGATGTCTTAAAACCACCTTCTTGCTCCCCTGTTGCGTCACCCAGCAACCATCCCTTCCATTATTATTCTGTCCAGCCGCTACGTCTCTTGACGTGGTCATAGTGTTTCATCTCCTCTGTAGAATGGTGTTTATAAGTCACTTCTTTATAATGTTTATATATTTTAATATATCTTCATTAATATATCTTCATTAATATATCTTCATTAATATATCTTCATTAGTACATCTCCATTAATATATCTTCATTAATATATCTTCATTAATATATCTTCATTAGTATATCTTCATTAATATATCTTCATTAGTATATCTTCATTAATATATCTTCATTAATATATCTTCATTAATATATCTTCATTAATATATCTTCATTAGTATATCTTCATTAATATATCTTCATTAATATATCTTCATTAATATATCTTCATTAGTATATCTCCATTAATATATCTTCATTAATATTTTTCATTATCCGAGGTATCATAAGGATTTTACTACAGCATTTTGTTTCGAATGAATCGATTTTCTTCCTTGTTGTTTGCGAAATTGTCCATGATTCACAACCGTGTGTTGCTATCAGGAAGATACATGTCCGCAGTCATTTCAATGTTACTATCTTGCTGGTGTTGTCCAACATGTCCATCACGGCGTTTAATTTGTGTGTTGCTATGCTAATCTTCTATCTCTTTCTGGCAGTCTCCATTGTTAGTTACTACAGATCTCTTTCTGGCAGTCTCCATTGTTAGTTACTACAGATCCCAGATTCGAAGACGATGTCCTAACTCATCAAGCGCTTTATATAAAAAAAAAAATACAACGATCATCATTTTCAGGAGGACGTGAACTTCCGGTCAATATGGTGGATAGGCGGCAGGAACCATTGAAGACTATGCATGAAAGTGTTCCTTGTTGCAGTTTCCTCATATTACAAGTCCGGCTTGTTGCAGGAGCTACTGAGTTAAGTGCTCTGTGCACACCGTGAGCTGTGTGTCTCATCCGTTTTGATCATGTTTCGATATTCAATTGTTTACGATGAGTGATGATATCGTATGACAGGGAACAGTTGGCTGTGTTCACTTTCTGTGCGGTTTCGCCTTATGTCTTTTGGCGTGTGCTGAGACTGCTATTGTGGGGACTACAGCTACCTTTCTTTGTTTGGAGATGAGTTAGTAATTCGGATGATTCCACTGGCACGAGCGGTTGAGCAATTATGGATTTTAATTTGTTAGCAGTGATACCGAGGCCTTCCATAAGCAAATAAACAAAGATCCCAGATATTCATAGTTTGTTACAATTTCAAGTTCTTCACTGTTGATGATGATTTGGGGTTGTCTTTTTGTTTTGTTGATGGGCATTATGTTGGTTTTCTGTATGTTTAGATTGAGGTTTTGCTCTTCACTGTGTTTTTTTAACTCACTCACTTGTCTTTTTTAAATCCTTCTGCACTGTTTGAGAGAAGGACTGTGTCATCAGCGTGCCTAAGATCTTCAATTATATTAGCATTACCCAGTAGTACTATAATGTAAAGGGAGTAGCGATATCTCAGTGGTTAGTGAACTGGACTACTAGGGACAAGAGGTCGGATTAGATCCTAATCGACGACTTCCGGGTTCACACCGCCTTAAATGGCTACTTGATTTTTTATGGGAAAATAAAGCGGCACAGGCGTAATAGCAACCAGAATACTCCAAGAATCATGTAGACGGTCTGTAAAAATTATTGACACTATCACCATAGACCCTATACGCCACTCGGCGTGACGGACACTGCACTTTACTTTTACTATCAAGTAAACTTTCATTATACTAAGAACGTCCCTGGACATGCGGGAGTAAGGGGAAATGAAAGAGCGGGCAGGTTGACTTGCTGCGCTGTCGTTGAAGACGGGCAACCAATGGACAGGGCGGACATCATCAATGCCCTCCGAGATGTTGGAAGAACACAGGACCTCGACAAACATGAGTTCACGTCACTCCTTCGGATGAAAGAGATGGAGTTAAGATGGGCACAGCCAGAAACGAGAAACTTAATGGGCGTATAAGGCTAATCAACCAACACAGAACTGGACTCGTCAGTCGCTGGACACTGCGGGACTTGCTGAAGAGGGGATCTGAGCACCTATGGACATATTCGGAGTGCAATGATGATGACCGGCAAATAACTCAATAACTCAATAACTCAATAACTCAATAACTCAATAACTCAATAACTCAATAACTCAATAACTACATTTGTTCCAGCTTATTCCTTTTTCGTATCTGCATCTTGCTCGAGAGAAAAGTCTGTCCGGTCTATGATATCATGAGTCTGCAGCTTACTCGGTTGGTAACCGGATGCACTGGGCTACATAACCGCATGCACTGGGCTACATCTCAAACGGTGAACTTTATTCTCACTATGGAGATGTCATAGACTCGCGCCGGTCTGGCCAACATGGAGAGGTCGAAACAGCAATCTGGTACTTTTCTTGCTGAGGTCTGGTCCGAGAGAGCAACATATGGCGTCATACTAATATGTACGACAACATCTAAGCTCATTTATTTATTTTAAGGGCGGATGATGAAGAGAAGCTACTGTGCAGCAAACGCTTAAGGCGCATGAAGAACAATGACTAGCATATAACCCTTGAAACTTTATTGCTAAAGAAAGAAAGCAGAAACTGGTTCTTCTCTCTCTCTCTCTCTCTCTCTCTCTATCTATCTATCTATCTATCTATCTATCTATCTATCTATCTATCTATCTATCTATCTATCTATCTATCTATCTATCTATCTATCTATCTATCTATCTATCTATCTATCTATCTATCTATCTATCTATCTATCTATCTATCTATCTATCTATCTATCTATCTATCTATCTATCTATCTATCTATCTATCTATCTATCTATCTATCTATCTATCTATCTATCTATCTATCTATCTATCTATCTATCTATCTATCTATCTATCTATCTATCTATCTATCTATCTATCTATCTATATATCTTTCTCTCACTCTCTATCTCTTCCTATTTCTCTCACTCGCTCTCTCTCTCTCTTTCTCTCACTCGCTCTCTCTCTCTCTCTCTTTCTCTCTCTCTCACACACACACATCATATTCACATGTGCCGGTGAGATTTTCTCTCCCATTTTCTGGAACTGTCTTTATTGGATCAAGCATGTTGTTAGGCTGACGCGCTGCAGGAATGTCTATGATATTGTTTATCCATCTGATACTTGATATTCTTCAAGTTAAGACGCCAGATCGTCGGCTCTCTTAGAATCGCAGTTAGCTCAGCACCCTTCTCATTAAGTGACTTTTATTTTCTGTCTTTATATGTCTTGTATCTGCTAGGTTCACTACTGTCGGGCTTTTATATTATCTATTTCTATTGTCTTTTTTCGTGAAGAGATTTACTAATTATATAAGTCTAAATATTTCACATTCTTATTGGTATCTCTCCTTGGTCTTTTTTCTGCCGTTCACGCAAAGAATACTCCTTTCTTCGCACCCTCTTAAAGGGACGTTAAATAGACGTAGATGCGCTGTGTTGTTTGTAGCAAAGCTGTGATATTTGTGTCTTTAACATCCGACTTCATCACGGCCATCTTGAGTACCCGGTTGCCTCCGGCAATGCTACACTAACAATCATCCAGTGAGCCACAAAACCATCAGTGCTACACCAACAATCCAGTGAGCCACAAAACCATCAGTGCTACACCAACAATCCAGTGAGCTACAAAACCTCAATTGCTACACCAACAATCCAGTGAGCTACAAAACCTCAATTGCTACACCAACAATCCTGTGAGCTACAAAACCTCAATTGCTACACCAACAATCCAGTGAGCCACAAAACCACCAGTGCTACACCAACAATCCTGTGAGCTACAAAACCTCAATTGCTACACCAACAATCCAGTGAGCCACAAAACCACCAGTGCTACACCAACAATCCTGTGAGCTACAAAACCTCTATTGCTACACCAACAATCCAGTGAGCCACAAACCTCAATTGCTACACCAACAATCCAGTGAGCTACAAAACCTCAATTGCTACACCAACAATCCTGTGAGCTACAAAACCACCAGTGCTACACCAACAATCCTGTTGACTACAAAACCTCAATTGCTACACCAACAATCCTGTTGACTACAAAACCACCAGTGCTACACCAACAATCCTGTTGACTACAAAACCACCAGTGAGTGCTACACCAACAATCCTGTGAGCTACAAAACCTCAATTGCTACACCAACAATCCTGTTGACTACAAAACCACCAGTGCTACACCAACAATCCTGTTGACTACAAAACCTCAATTGCTACACCAACAATCCTGTTGACTACAAAACCACCAGTGCTACACCAACAATCCTGTGAGCTACAAAACCACCAGTGCTACACCAACAATCCTGTGAGAGTAACGAAGGAAGAAACTTTGTGAACAATCAACAGGTATCAATTTGTTGGAACACACACGTGGTATGTTGACAGGGGCGTACACGTCATTCCTAGACACTTCCAGTGGTAACTCGCATCTGTTGACAGGTTCATGAACACGACACACTGTTATCATCTCATATTGACTTCTTCTTCTTCTTCTTCTTTCCTTCCTCATCTGCCTTTCAGCGTCGAGGGGAGATATAATTTGCGGTCTTTTGCTCTTCTGTTCGCCTCTGCTGCTGTAATGTTTCCCAGTGCTTCTAATATTCCATCGATCCATCTTTTCGTGGTCGACCCTTGGGTCTGTTGTTCTCACAACGTTTGTTGAAGGCTCGTTGTGTTGTGTTTTGTTCTTTCTTCCTTGTCACGTGGCCGAACCATTTTATCTGTTGTTTCCTTATATATTCTATGGCTGGGGCTATTCCTAGCTTTTTTCTCAGTTCTTCATTCTGATCTTATCTCTCAGACTGTTTCCTGTCATTCGTCTAACACATTTCATCTCTGTAGAGGTTATTTTTCTTATTGTTCTAGCATCTAGAGTCCAGGTCTGGCATTGGTAGCACAACGTTGGAATGAAGATTGTATTGTATAGTGCTCGTTTTGCCTCCAGAGTTATTTCCTTGTTGGCCAATAGTGGTGATAACTGTCATCATATTGACAAATTGATAATATTATTTGTGAAGTTTCTCTTTCCGGAATCCCACTCTCCCTGAAGAGATCGGATCAGCACCTTCACAAAAGAAGTGAACAAAAGTGACACACTCTAAAAATAAACACCGAGAGTACGACATGTCTGGGGGTAGAAGGCAGTACGACTAGTTTCTTTCTCATTTTGTCTTTCGGTTTGTACCGTGAGATTTTGATCTTGCACCTAGAATCGATACATTTTCGCTTTACAGACATCTACAAGCAAGATGGCGTTTTAGTTAGTAACAGACAGATCGTGTTTTGTGGAGCAGTTTCTCTCATGGCTGAATCAGCCATTTTTGAATCACAGACTCGATAGCGATAAGAAAAAGGCAAATGTGTGTAAATTGTTGTTTGCGTTCTCTAGATTGATATCTCTAGCGAAGGCCAGAGGGACTGAATTTTGAGTAAATATAATGTTCCCCTATCTCTCACATTGGCAGTCATGTGCTTAGGTGTTTCTCACACACAGGATGATATTATTCCACTTCAGAGGTATTCTCATTTTTAATGTCGTGAGGTTTAAACTTTAGGATAGATTTGGAAATTAAATTTTGAGCTCTTTTTTCCACTTTTAACTTTTTAGGGTTCTTTAACGTGCGCAGAATGCACACGAGGATTCCTTTTTTTCGCTGTTATCCGAGAAAGCCACACATTGGATCACTACCTACAGACCGGGCCATGTAAGGCTACACATTGGATCACTACCTACAGACCGTGCCATGTAAGACTACACATTGGATCACTACCTACAGACCGGCCCATGTAAGGCCACACATCGGATCAGTACCTACAGACCGGCCCATGTAAGGCCACACATCAGATCAGTACCTACAGACCGGCCCATGTAAGGCCACACATCGGATCAGTACCTACAGACCGGCCCATGTAAGGCCACACATCGGATCAGTACCTACAGACCGGCCCATGTAAGGCCACACATCGGATCAGTACCTACATACCGGCCCATGTAAGGCCACACATCGTATCACTACCTACAGACCGGCCCATGTAAGGCCACACATCGGATCAGTACCTACAGACCGGCCCATGTAAGGCCACACATCGGATCAGTACCTACAGACCGGCCCATGTAAGGCCACACATCGGATCAATACCTACAGACCGGCCCATGTAAGGCCACACATCAGATCAGTACCTACAGACCGGCCCATGTAAGGCCACACATCGGATCAGTACCTACAGACCGGTCCATGTAAGGCCACACATCGGATCAGTACCTACAGACCGGCCCATGTAAGGCCACACATCGGATCAGTACCTACAGACCGGCCCATGTAAGGCCACACATCGGATCAGCACCTACAGACCGGCCCATGTAAGGCCACACATCGGATCAGTACCTACAGACCGGCCCATGTAAGGCCACACATCGGATCAGTACCTACAGACCGGCCATGTAAGGCCACACATCGGATCAGTACATATAAAACGGCACATGTAAGCCACACATCGACTTCTTCTATAATGCGTCGTTGGTCTGATATACTTTGGTTACGGAAGGCCTCTGTATCACTGCAAACGAATTAAATCCATAATTGCTCAACCGCCCGTGTCAGCGTAATCATCCGAATCTCATCTCCCAAGCAAAGAAAGGTAACTGTAGTCCCCACCATAGCAGTCTAAGCACACGCCAAATCTACTTGATCTACTTGTTATTTTTGTGGTGCATCTTCCGTCTCATGTTGTTATTGTTTCACAAGCAGAGGCAAGACACTATGAGCAGAGCTGGAAGCTGTCACCGACTCACAGATGCTAGCTTGCTCCAGGATCGATGAACCACAACTATCGAGACCCTACTCTCTTCGCGGGTACCTATTGAAAACAGACTAACCACTCTAATCTGGCCAAGCGAGTATGCATCGACGAAAGAAGGCAAACCCGGTACTCAAAAACGCTGTGCCGAAGTCGGAATGGATAGGATGACAGGCGCAAATATCACAGTTTTACTGCAAACCTTAGCACAATGCACCTGCGCCCTCTTAATATGTTTTAAGGACGGATGACGATGAGGTCAATTAATAATTTTAGTAGTGATCTGGTGAACTCCAGGGAGGGTTGACAAGAACTGGCCCAAGTATCTGACACCACAAAGATGTACAGCAGAGGTGAGATGCAGAATGGCTCTAGCATAAGCAGCTTTCCAAAAAAAAAGAAAGATACTAAGCAATCCATTTTTGACAATAGAAACAAGAAAAGAGTTCTTAAATGTTATGTAGAGCCAGTCTTAACATATGGATGTGAATCATGGACAATAGGAATTTTTTTGGCCATGTAATGAGGATAGAGCAGTTGGCATATATTGTAAGAACTGGGGAAATTGAGGAACGAAGTGCTATAGGGAAGCAAAGAGAAAAGATATCAGAAAAGATCAACACGATTCCCAACTTACATGGAGGCGAGATTGCAACTTACATGGTAACGAGATTTTCCAACTTATATGATAACAAGATTATCAACTTTCATAGTAACGATATTGCCAACTTACATGGTAGCGAGATTAATATCACTCCATGTCTTTTCTATATTTTGGCCTTCCCTTTGTCTTCTTCCCCGGAGATTCCAAGAGAGGGCTTGTCGTGTAATACTCTCAGTTTGTCTCTGAATTGTGTGTCATAATAACACCATCGTTATTATCACATCTTGTTGTCCACTGTTGTTTGTCTGTTACTTTCCATAGCTTCATGTTAGTAGTATCGCACTGCCATTTCTCTTTTTTTTATTCTGCCTAAACTTTGCGACTGTCATTTTTGTTTCATTGTTTCATAGCCATATAATAGGATTGATTAGAGTCGACGATTTTAATTTGTGTATTTAAACTAAATTGAAAAGTACACAGAAGTAAACAAACCAATATATGCCTGCTTTATAGACTACACCAAAGCTTTCGATAGAATACACCATAACCAACTCATAGACTGCCTAAAGGATATAAATCTAGACGACACAGACATACGACTAATATGTAATTTGTACTGGGAGCAAACAGCAATAATAAGATATAACAAGGAGAACTCTACACCCATGGACATAAAAAGAGGAGTAAGACAAGGATGCATCCTATCACCAAGCTTGTTCAATCTATACACTGAGCAAATCTTTAAAAACATCTCAGAGATACCAGGCCTAAACATTAATGGAAAGATAATCAATAACCTGAGATATGCTGATGATACTATTCTACTAGCAGAAAATCCTAAAGACCTACAACAATTGCTTAATGTGATAAACATAACAAGCAAAAAATATGGACTAGAAATGAATATCAAAAGGACTAAAACTATGATCATAAACAAAGAAAATTCTCAAGACCTACATTTAAATATCACAGTTTAGGGAATACATCTGGAGACAGTCCAGAGTTACAACTACCTAGGACATACTATAACCAATGATGGAAAATACAAAATTGAAATAAACAAAAGAATAGGTATGGCAAAAAGTAATTATAATACCATGAAAAATATACTAACAACAAAACAAATATCAACAGGACTGAAACTAAGAATGGCAAAATGTTACATCTTCTCAATATTCCCGTATGGTGCAGAAACATGGACATTAGACAAGAAAACAGAATATAAAATTGAAGCCTTTGAAGTGTGGATTTATAGAAGAATAGGTAGAATTGGATGGAAACAAAAGATAACAAACGATAAAGTTTTAAAACAACTGAAAATAAAAAGAGAACTACTATATACAATTAAGACAAGACAAATGAAATTTTTGGGGCATGTTAAAAGACACAACAGCCTACTAAAAGTAATATTGGAAGGAAAAATACAAGGTAAAAGAGGCAGAGGCAGACCAAGACTAACATGGACGAGTAATATCAAAAGATGGACAAGTCAATCTATGACAGCCTGCACCATCAAAGCAAGAAACAGAGTAGAATGGCGATCCATGGTAGCCAACCTTCGTTGCGGAGAAGGCACTCGATGATGATGATGATTTAAACTAATTTCTTTAGATGTCCAGGTCTCCCAGTGCAATGAAGGATCCTCTTGCTTTCTGTATCCTTATTTTGGTATCATTCTCTGTTCCCTTTTCTTTGTCTACATTACTTCCTATATATGTAGTGGGAACATTGTTAACATATTTGGTTATAGTGGGAACATTAAATATATGGGACATTGTTAACATATTTGGTTATAGTGGGAACATTGTTAACATATTTGGTTATAGTGGGAACATTGTTAACATATTTGGTTATAGTGGGAACATTAAATATATGGGACATTGTCAACCTCAGATGGTAGATTTACAACAGAGATGAGATGTAGAGTAGCTCAGGTAAAAGCAGCTTTCCAAAAAATGAGGAAGTTACTCCGCAATCCACTTTTGACAATAGAAACAAGAAAAAAAAGTTCTTAAATTTTATGTAGAGCCAGTTTTAACATATGATGTGAATCATGGGCAATAGGAAAACAGACACGAAAATCACTGGAAGTCGTAGAAATGTTTTACAGAAGAATATTTAGAATATCATAGGCAGCTAAGAAGAGTAATGAAAACGTTTCCGAAGGAGATTAAAGCAAAAAGAGAGCTAATTTCCAATATTAGAAAGAAACAATCATCATTTTTTGGCCATGAAATGAGAAGAGAACAGCTGGAATATATTGTAACAACTGGGAAAATTGAGGGATGAAGAAATAGAGGAAAGCAACAAGAAAAGATACCAGACAGCTTAAGAGAATGGCTTGGCAGAAGATCAACAAGAGAATGATAAATAACGTTCGAGATCGAAAGTTATTGAGAGACATGATCACCTACGCCAGCAGGTATAGGTATGATGATATAGTGGATCCCAGGTCTTGCTACGGAGCTCGTGCACGCGAGCCAGAATTCTGCTAAGATTTTCTAGAGATTCTCGAGGAGGATGTCGCGGCACCTATGGGTTCGTCCGGAGTGCAGTGACGTTGATCCTAACAAACAATATATATAGGGATTCTACGTGCACATCAAGACAACACCCAGCAGTAAATGTGAACTCACTTCAAGTATCATAGCAACAACACACAACAACAAACATAAACGTATAAACAAAATGTAAGCAGCATTAGCATATCAATGTGCAGAGTGTTCGAGCTTGCTTGCAAGTTATCAAATGCAGGATGCGCAGACGAGAGACTCATCACGCTGAAAGCCGTTCGCTGAAGGTTGTATATTTAACGTTTATGTTTTAGCTTGCCAGTTTTGGCGCACTCTTTTTTTTTTTTCCTCTTAAAAAAAAAAAACTGAACGAGGTCTATAGAAATTGTGAGGATCTCAGTACAACGGTCGACCGTTATACGGCACTAGACGGCTATTGCCAGGGAAGTATTTCTTCCCCCTTTTAAAGTCCCTCGACGGCAACGTGAAAAGCCGAATTAAATAAGAGGGATAATACAGCGTCACGGAGACTAATTCTACTAACCCAGCGGTTATCAACCCTGCGGACAGACACACACAAACCTTGCAATGTTGAATACTGTGGGGGTGTGCCGGTAAATGCAATGTTTTCTAAGTTACACGTACTAGAAATATAACAATGTAGGCGATGTTAATTATGAAGGATGTAGTTTTGATTAAATGCTAGTAATGCTTCTATTTACAATAAGTTGGTAACCTCTATTTCTTGTTTTTTCCCCAAGTACGTTTATCACACGGGCTGGATATCTCACAATAACGGTAATCGCATTGCCTCAACTAATCGATTACTTCGTATTCGCAGGTAAGATACAAATATTCACGAAACTAGAAGAATGTGAATTCATCTACAACAACTACTACTACTACTACTACTACTACTACAACAACAACTACTACTACTACTACTACAACTACTACTACAACAACAACTACTACTACTACTACTACTACTACTACTACAACTACAACAACTACTACTACTACTACTACCACTATTACTACTACTACTACTACTACCACTACTATAACTTCTACTACTACCACTAATACTACTACCACTACTACTACTACCACCACCACCACTACTACTACTACTACTACTACTACTAACACTAATACCTTAACTACTACACACCTATTTGTACTTCTACTACTAGTGCTATTACTACTACTGCTACTACTACCACTACTGCTACTTCTACTACTACTACTACTACTATAACTATAACTACCATTACTACTACTACGACTACCATCACGGCAACTACTACTACCATTAGTACTGCTATAACTATTACTATTACCACTTTTTCTACTACTACTACTAACATTACTACTGCTACTACTACGACAAATACCATTACCGCAACTACTTCTACTACTACTACTACCATTACTACTACTACCACAAATACTATTACCACTACTACTTCTACTACTACTACCACCACTAATACTACTACTACTACCACCACTACTACCACTACTACCACGACCACTAACAATACTACCACCACTACTACTACTACTACCACTACTACTACCACCACTACTACTACTACTACTATCACAACTACTACTACTACCACCACTTATACTACTACCACCACCACTACTACTACTAATTCTACTGCTACTAGTTCTACTACTACTACTACTACTACTGCTTCTGCTACTATTACTACTACTACTACTACTTCTGCTACTACTACTACTACTACTTCTACTACCACTTCTACTATTTCTACAACTAATACCACCACCACTATTACTACTTCTACTACCACTACTACTACTTCTACTTCTACTACTTCTACTACGACTACGACTACTACTACCTCTACTTCTACTACTTCTGCTACTTCTTCTACAACTACTACCACCACTATTACTACTTCTACTACCACTACTTCTACTTCTACTTCTACTTCTACTACTTCTACTACCACCACTACTACTTCTACTTCTACTTCAACTACTTCTACTACCACCACTACTACTTCTACTTCTACTTCTACTACTTCTACTACCACCACTACTACTTCTACTTCTACTTCAACTACTTCTACTACTTCTTCTACAACAACTACATCTACCACGACTACTACTACTTCTACTACTACTTTTACTACTACTTCTACTACTACTTCTACTACCACTACTACTACTTTTACTTCTACTACTACTACCACTACTACTACTTTTACTTCTACTACTACTACTTCTACTACCACTACTACTACTTCTACTACTACTACTACTACTTTTACTTCTACTACTACTACTTCTACTACCACTACTACTACTTTTACTTCTACTACTACTACTTCTACTACCACTACTACTACTTCTACTACCACTACTACTACTTTTACTTCTACTACTACTACTTCTACTACACTACTACTACTTTTACTTCTACTACTACTACTTCTACTACCACTACTACTACTTTTACTTCTACTACTACTACTTCTACTACCACTACTACTACTTCTACTACTACTTCTTCTACTACCACTACTACTACTTCTACTACTACTACTTCTACTACTACTTCTTCTACTACCACTACTACTACTTCTACTACTACTACTTCTACTACTACTTCTTCTACTACTACTACTACTACTTCTACTACTACTACTTCTACTACTACTTCTTCTACTACTACTACTACTACTACTACTACTACTACTACTTCTTCTACTACTACTACTACTACTACTACTTCTACTACTACTTCTACTACTGCTACTACTACTACTTCTAGTACTACTTCTTCTACTACTACTACTACTACTACTACTACTTCTTCTACTACTACTACTACTACTACTTCTACTACTACTTCTACTACTACTACTTCTACTACTACGTCTTCTACTACTACTACTACTACTTCTACTACCACTACTACTACTTCTACTACTACTTCTTCTACTACCACTACTACTACTTCTACTACTACTACTTCTACTACTACTTCTTCTACTACCACTACTACTACTTCTACTACTACTACTTCTACTACTACTTTTTCTACTACCACTACTACTACTTCTACTACTACTACTTCTACTACTACCACCACCATTACTAGTACTACTTCTAATACCACTACATCTACTACCACTGCTAGTACTACTACTACTACTAACACCACCACCACTACTACTGCTACTACCACTACTACTACCACCAAAACTACTACTACTACCACTGCTACCACTACTAACACTACTATACTACTACCACTGCTACCACTACGAACACTACTACTACCACTACTACTACTACTACTACTACCACTACCACTACCACTACCACTTCTACTACTAATACTACGACCAATACTACTACTACTATTACTACCACCACTACTACTACTACTACTACTACTACTACCACTATTACCATTACTACTACTACTACTACTACTATTACTGCTACTATCACTACTACTACTACTACTACTACTACTGCCACTACTACTACTACTACTACTACTACAACTACTACTACTACTACTACTACTACTAGTGCTACTACTACTTCCACAAATACAATTACCCTTACGATTTCTACTACTACTACTACCATTGCTACTACTACCACAAATACTATTACCACTACCACTTCTACTACTACTACCACTACTACTACTACTTCTACTACTCCTGCTACTACTACTATTACTACTACCGCTACTACTACTTAAAATACTGCTACTGTTATTATTACTATTTCTAACACTACAACTGCCACTACCACAACAACTACTACTATTATTACTACTACATTATCACAATTATTATCATCACCACCATCACCATCATTATCATCATTATCACAATTATTATCATCACCACCATCACCATCACCATCACCATTATTACCATCATTATCACAATAATTATCATCACCACCGTCACCATTATTATCATCATCATTATCACAATTATTATCATCACCACCATCACCATTATAATCATCATTATCACAATTATTATCATCACCACCACCACCATCATTCTCATCATTATCACAATCATTATCATCACCACCACCACCATCACCATCATTCTCATCATTATCACAATTATTATCATCACCACCATCACCATCATTATCATCAATTATCACAATTATTATCATCATCACCATCACCATCATTATCACAATTATTATCATCACCACCATCACCACCACCATCATTATCACAATTATTATCATCACCACCATCACCATCATTATCATCATTATCACAATTATTATCATCACCACAATCACCATCATTATCATAATTATCAAAATTATTATCATCAGCATCATCACCACCACCATCAACATCATTATCACAATTATTATCATCACCACCATCACCATCATTATCATTATCATCATGATCACAATTATTATCATCACCACCATCACCATCATCACCACCATCATTATCATCACCATCACCGTCATCGTTATCACCATCATCAGCATATCATCAGCATCATCATCATCTCTCTAGCCCAGTAACTGACTTTATCTGAGACTTCTCCCGTTGCTATGGAACTGATCACCCCAGAGACTCGGGAATTCACGTCATTTATCATTCGCGAAGCATAACGACGGGAAGATATGATTTGTTTGTCCCAGTTACCACGGGGCACATCTTGATTTATCCCCACTGTTAGTTTCATATACATGTCTTGTATGTCAACTCTAATTCTTCTTCATTGCTCTCAAGGTAGGTTGGTTGATTTTCACTGCTTTTGTACCTTAAGTTTCAGTTATCATTTGTTTGGAACTTCTCCCAAGATCTTTAGTTGACCTAAATCTTTCTTCAATGTGCCCATCTTCAGTTATCATTTGTTTGGAACTTATCCCAAAATCCTTACTTGACCTAAATCTTTCTTCAATGTGCCATCTTCAGTTATCATTTGTTTGGAACTTATCCCAAAATCCTTACTTGACCTAAATCTTTCTTCAATGTACCCATCTTCAGTTATCATTTATTTTAAATTTATCCCAAGATCTTTAATTGTCCTGAATCTATCTTCATCGATTAGTTCTTTGTCGTTTGAGTGAGCTCCTCTGGTAAACCAGTCTTCCTTGATTAAACAGCCTGTCCTAATCAGCTTTGTATCAAGTTTCTTATCGTAAAATCGATTGTCAGCCAGAGCTATGATACAACACGGACACAATGTGTTAAAGGGTATCCTTTTCAGCGTTTCAGCTTACCAAGGTTTGGTCTTCAGGTTTAGGATTTAGGATCAGCAAAAACAGAAACAAGATAGCATGACAGAGGCCCGCATGAAATGTATTCATTCATGGTGTGCAAGATAGGGAGTCGGTGTCAAACATGTGGCTCGATCGTGTGCTCTGTTTAATGATAAGTCCCACATTGATCTTTACTGGTGCCACGCAGTCAATACACACATCATCGATTACCTTTATCTATCTCTATCTTTCTTTGCGACCTTCTATGTTTTACTCTTGTCACTGATTATTTCAAAATATACCTTCTACACACATACCCCAATAACTAGGATTGTCATTTACTGCACACATACTCCATAACGAGGAATACCATTTACTACACACATACCCCATAACTAGGACTGCCATTTACTACACACATACCCCATAACTAGGACTGCCATTTACTACACACATACCCCATAACTAGGACTGCCATTTACTACACACATACCCCATAACTAGGACTGCCATTTACTACACACATACCCCATAACTAGGACTGCCATTTACTACACACATACCCCATAACTAGGACTGCCATTTACTACACACATGCCCCATAACGAGGACTGTCATTTACTACACATATACAACGTAAACTAGGACTGTCATTTACTCCACACATGCCCCATAACGAGGACTGCCATTTACTACACACATGCCCCATAACAAGAACTGTCATTTATTACACATATACAACATAAACTAGGACTGTCATTTACTCCACACACGCCCCATAACGAGGACTGCCATTTACTACACACATATCCCATAACAGGGACTGTCATTTACTCCACACATGCCCCATAACAAGGATTGCCTTTTAGTACACACATGCCCCATAACTAGGACTGCCATTTACTCCAGACATGCCACATAACGAGGACTGCCATATACTACACATATACAGCGTAAACTAGGACTGTCATTTACTCTACTCATGCCCCATAACTAGGACTGCCATTTATTCCAATCATGCCCCATAACTAGGACTGCCATTTACTACACACATGCCCATAACTAGCACTGCCATTTACTACACACATGCCCCATAACTAGCACTGCCATTTACTACACACATGTCCCATAACTAGGACTGCCATTTACTACACACATGCCCCATAACTAGGACTGCCATTTACTACACACATGCCTCATAACTAGGACTGCCATTTATTCCACTCATGCCCCATAACTAGGACTGCCATTTACTACACACATGCCCCATAACTAGCACTGCCATTTACTACACACATGTCCCATAACTAGGACTGCCATTTACTACACACATTTCCCATAACTAGGACTGCCATTTACTACACACATGCCCCATAACTAGCACTGCCATTTACTACACACATGCCCCATAACTAGGACTGCCATTTACTACACACATGCCCCATAACTAGCACTGCCATTTACTACACACATGCCCCATAAACTAGGACTGTCATTTACTACACACATGCCCCATAACTAGCACTGCCATTTACTACACACATGCCCATAACAAGGACTGCCATTTACTATACACATGCCCCATAACTAGGACTACCATTTACTACACACATGCCCCATAACTAGGACTGCCATTTACTACACACATGCCCCATAACTAGGACTACCATTTACTACACACATGCCCCATAACTAGGACTACCATTTACTACATACATGCCCCATAACTAGGACTACCATTTACTACACACATGCCCCATAACTAGGACTACCATTTACTACACACATGCCCCATAACTAGGACTGCCATTACTACACACATGCCCCATAACTAGGACTACCATTTACTACACACATGCCCCATAACTAGGACTACCATTTACTACACACATGCCCCATAACTAGGACTACCATTTACTACACACATGCCCCATAACAAGGACTGCCATTTACTATACACATGCCCCATAACTAGAACTGCCATTTACTACACACATGCCCCATAACTAGGACTACCATTTACTACACACATGCCCCATAACTAATACTGCCATTTACTACACACATTTCCCATAACTAGGACTGTCATTTACTACACACATTTCCCATAACTAGGACTACCATTTACTACACATATGCCCCATAACTAGGACTATCATTTACTACACACATGTCCCATAACGAGGACTGCCTTTTACTACACACATTTCCCATAACTAGGACTGTCATTTACTATACACATGCCACATAACTAGGACTACCATTTACTACACACATGCCCCATAACTAGCACTGCCATTTACTACACACATGCTCCATAACTAGGACTACCATTTACTACACACATGTCCCATAACTGGGACTGCCATTTACTACACACATGCCCCATAACTAGGACTGTCATTTACTACACACATTTCCCATAACTAGGACTACCATTTACTACACATATGCCCCATAACTAGGACTATCATTTACTACACACATGTCCCATAACGAGGACTGCCTTTTACTACACACATTTCCCATAACTAGGACTGTCATTTACTACACACATGCCACATAACTAGGACTACCATTTACTACACACATGCCCCATCCATAACTAGCACTGCCATTTACTACACACATGCCCCATAAACTAGGACTGTCATCTACTACACACATGCCCCATAACTAGGACTGCTTTTTACTCCAGACATGCCCTATAACTAGGACTGCCATTTACTACACACATGCTCCATAACTAGGACTACCATTTACTACACACATGTCCCATAACTGGGACTGCCATTTACTACACACATGCCCCATAACTAGGACTGTCATTTACTACACACATTTCCCATAACTAGGACTGCCATTTACTACACATATGCCCCATAACTAGGACTGTCATTTACTACACACATTTCCCATAACTAGGACTGCCATTTACTACACATATGCCCCATAACTAGGACTGTCATTTACTACACACATTCCCATAACTAGGACTGCCATTTACTACACACATGCCCCATAACTAGGACTGTCATTTACTACACACATGTCCCATAACTGGGACTGCCATTTACTACACACATGCCCCATAACTAGGACTGTCATTTACTACACACATTTCCCATAACTAGGACAGCCATTTACTACACACATGCCCCATAACTAGGACTGCCATTTACTACACACATTTCCATAACTAGGACTGCCATTTACTACACATATGCCCCATAACTAGGACTGTTATTTACTACATACATTTCCCATAACTAGGACTGTTATTTACTACACACATGCCCCATAACTAGAACTGTCATTTATTACACCCATTTCCCATAACTAGGACTGTCATTTACTACACACATGCCCCATAACTAGGACTGTTATTTACTACACACATGCCCCATAACTAGGACTGTCATTTACTACACACATGCCCCATAACTAGGACTGTCATTTACTACACACATGCCCCATAACTAGGACTGTCATTTACTACACACATGCCCCATAACTAGGACTGTTATTTACTACACACATGCCCCATACATCATCACTGAGTGCCGTCTCCGCATCGAAGGTTGTATACCACGGAGCTCCCATTCCACTCTGCCTCTTGTTTGATGGTGCAGATTATCATAGACTGACTTATCTATCTTTTGATGTTACTCGTCCATGTTAGTCTTGGTCTGCCTTTGCCTTTCTTACCTTGTATTTTCCTTCCAATATTACTTTTAGTAGGCTGTTGTGTCTTTTAACATGCCTCCAAAATTATAACTGAGCAACAGGCACAAACGCTCGGGTTCGATCAAGGTCGCGACTCATAGGTTCACCCAGACTTAAATACGTACTGGACTTTTACGAGAAAAGTAACTGGCGTAATACTGATTTTAAAATGTGTACATTAGCATCATATTCTCCATACAGCTTCATATTCTCCATACAGCATCATATTCTCCATACAGCATTATATTCTCCATACAGCATTATATTCTCCATACAGCATCATATTCTCCATACAGCATCATATTCTCCATACAGCATCATATTCTCCATACAGCATCATATTCTCCATACAGCATCATATTCTCCAAACAGCATCATATTCTCCATACAGCATCATATTCTCCATACAGCATTATATTCTCCATACAGCATCATATTCTCCATACAGCATTATATTCTCCATACAGCATTATATTCTCCATACAGCATCATATTCTCCATACAGCTTCATATTCTCCATACAGCATCATATTCTCCATACAGCATCATATTCTCCATACAGCATCATATTCTCCATACAGCATTATATTCTCCATACAGGCATTATATTCTCCATACAGCATCATATTCTCCATACAGCATTATATTCTCCATACAGCATTATATTCTCCATACAGCATCATATTCTCCATACAGCATCATATTCTCCATACAGCATTATATTCTCCATACAGCATTATATTCTCCATACAGCATCATGAGTTGAAGGAACCTTTCCTTACGCCTTCTGCATCTCAGTTTCTGCCTATGACCTCTTAGCTCCATTGATGTCATTGTGGGAACCAATATGTACATTGTGGGAACCAATATGTTCATTGTGGGAACCAATATGTACATTGTGGGAACCAATATGTTCATTGTGGGAACCAATATGTTCATTGTGGGAGCCAATACGTTCATTGTGGGAACGAATATGTTCATTGTGGCAACCAATATGTTAATTGTGGGAACCAATACGTACATTGTGGGAGCCAATACGTACATTGTGAGAACCAATATGTTCATTGTGGGAACCAATACGTTCATTGTGGGAACCAATATGTTGATTGTGGGGACCAATACGTATATTGTGGAAACCAATATGTTCATTGTGGGAACCAATACGTTCATTGTGGGAACCAATATGTTCATTGTGGGAACCAATACGTACATTGTGGAAACCAATATGTTCATTGTGGGAACCAATATGTACATTGTAGGAATCAATATGTTCATTGTGGGAACCAATACGTTTATTGTGGGAACCAATACGTTCATTGCCCTTCTCTATTCTTTCCTTTTAAAAATGTGAAAGTTGTCACATGATGTGTTCTGTCAGGTGAACACAACGTCACAGTACTAGATGACATCATCATCATCTAGAGGTGAGGTTGCCAGTTATCGTCCTCCCTGTCCTCACTGTGCTCCAACTCTGCGAGCCAGATGCTCGTTCATTTCTGAGTCGACTGCCGCGCCAAGGTTTGTTTGAGCCTTCGTTCACAGGCCAGTTCCTATCGCCAAGCCAGAGTGTTATAACTATGCAACTGACATCTAGACGTAATAGTTAACTATAAATACCATTCTTTCTAACGCTTCATGTCTTTCATGCAATCAATCCACTCATTTCGTTATTTAGCTCGTCCACATTTTACTTGGTGTTGGAAGATGGTTTTGGTCGTCTTTAGCTCGCAAGACATCCTTGTCCAGAATCATTTTTTGTTTTGGAATTTGGTATCTACACTTGATACTTAGGATCATACTGAAATATCCCATCTCTATAGTTGACAAATAGGATCATACTGAAATATCCCATCTCTATAGTTGACAAATAGGATCATACTGAAATATCCCATCTCTATAGTTGACAGATAGGATCATATTGCAATATCCCATCTTTATAGTTGACAAATAGGATCATATTGCAATATCCCATCTCTATAGTCGACAAATAGGATCATATTGCAATATCCCATCTCTATAGTCGACAAATAGAATCATATTGCAACATTCCATCTCTATTGTTGACAGATGTGATCATATTGCGACATTCAATTTCTATACTTGACACTTAGGATCATATTGCAACATTCCATCTCTATTGTGACAGATATGATCATATTGCAACATTCCATCTCTATTGTTGACAGATATGATCATATTGCAACATTCCATCTCTATACTTGACACTTAGGATCATATTGCAACATTCCATCTCTATTGTGACAGATAGGATCATATTGCAACAGTACATCTCTATTGTGACAGATATGATCATATTGCAACAGTACATCTCTATACTTGACACTTAGGATCATATTGCAACATTCCATCTCTATTGTGACAGATATGATCATATTGCAACATTCCATCTCTATACTTGACACTTAGGATCATATTGCAACAGTACATCTCTATTGTGACAGATATGATCATATTGCAACATTCCATCTCTATACTTAACACTTAGGATCATATTGCAACAGTACATCTCTATTGTGACAGATATCATATTGCAACATTCCATCTCTATACTTGACACTTAGGATCATATTGCAACAGTACATCTCTATACTTAACACTTAGGATCATATTGCAACAGTACATCTCTATACTTAACACTTAGGATCATATTGCAACAGTACATCTCTATACTTGACACTTAGGATCATATTGCAACAGTACATCTCTATACTTGACACTTAGGATCATATTGCAACAGTACATCTCTATACTTGACACTTATGATCATATTGCAACAGTACATCTCTATACTTGACACTTAGGATCATATTGCAACAGTACATCTCTATACCTGACACTTAGGATCATATTGCAACAGTGCATCTCTATACTTAACACTTAGGATCATATTGCAACAGTACATCTCTATACCTGACACTTAGGATCATATTGCAACAGTACATCTCTATACTTGACACTTAGGATCATATTGCAACAGTACATCTCTATACTTGACACTTAGGATCATATTGCAACAGTACATCTCTATACTTGACACTTATGATCATATTGCAACAGTACATCTCTATACTTAACACTTAGGATCATATTGCAACAGTACATCTCTATACCTGACACTTAGGATCATATTGCAACAGTACATCTCTATACTTAACACTTATGATCATATTGCAACAGTACATCTCTATACTTAACACTTAGGATCATATTGCAACATTCCATCTCTATACTTGACACTTAGGATCATATTGCAACATTATATCTCTATACCTGAAACTCAGGATCCTGTTGGAACATCTTATCTCTACAGACAGTATTTTCTTTCCAATTCGTAATTTATGGTTTCATGTGCATATAGAAGTATTGATATAACCAGTAATCTTTTATTTCAGTGGTGGTCTATTTTCTGGCCAAGAGTTCCTCTTTGGACCTCGATGTCTTAACGGTGCTCTGACTGAAGCTAAGAGGCGATCTACGTAATCGTCTTGTTCGTGGTTGTCATCGTGTCACACTGATGAAGACAATAAGCCGAAACGATCATAATTTTGTACTGGCTTCTTCTTAGTAAAGCTGCGACATACAATCTACTTTGTTCATGTCTCATTCAGCTGTACAGCGGCGTCACACATTTCTGTCTTTCTCTATTTCGGGTTCACTCAATTGTCTTGCCACAGCATCTCAGTCTGATTAAAACAGGCAGGGTCCTCCTCTAGTATTTGATCAATAAAACCAACGCTCCAGGTGATGGTTACTTGATGTTTGCAACTTTACATTTTCTAAAGAACGTCATTAGCGTAGCGATAACTCGTTGGCTTAGCGATAACATTCATTGGAACGTAGTTTAAAGCTCTATAGTCGATGCAGCTGAAGAAGGAATGGACTCAATGAGTTTGATAAAATTAGCGACAGCGAGGAAGGATACTGGCCTCGTCACATCCGAATATACATAATGACGGATATTATTTTTCTATGGTTTCTAAAGGTTACTTTTTTGTTGAGTGATTTTTGTTTTTATGGCCACGTTTGTATAAAACATTATTTCTGTCGTCGCTGCGATGATCTTGAAGTAATCCTGGGAGACTTCATTCATTTTCCTGTATTATTACAGATAATGCTCGTCTATGTAGACAGTTTTGAATGTATTGTTTGATCTGTTAACAAACGATGAAAGGAGATGACAAGATGGACGGGCACAGCTATGAATAGATTAAAATAACCTCACAACATATGGCAAAGAACTGATGTAGAAAAAAACTTAAGTTTTAAGTCTGTAGTTTTCCCATAAATGGCTGTGAAACATGGATAATCGACAAATCTACTTTAAAATACATCAATGCTTTTAAACGCAAGTATTACAGAACCGTACTCAGAATATCATGGATGGAGTGAAGAACACATTTGTCAGTACAACGGAAACCCACAGAGAAGTGGTTTGTAAAGAAACAGGGAAAATAAATGACATATGTTATGTATAACGACTTCATGGCATAGAGAATGCAGTTATGGAGGGCATAGCTCATGAGAAACAAGAGAAAGAGGAAGACATAGAAGGTGCAAGATATCACGGCTAGATGGGATTGACCGCTGCAGAAGCTGGGCATCTGACACAAGACGAGGCCACCTCCAGAGAAGTTGTAGGAGTAAAGTTCTAACTCACTAAGGGATGATGTTTGCTCCAGCTATTTCGTTGATATCGTCGGGAAGTCACTTGTTACAGATGCCGCATCCTACAATCTCCACAGTACGGGAGAGCTTCTCGTTCTGGTGATGGCAACCATTGCTGACGTATGTAGCCGGTGAGTGACAACATATTCATCACCATCATGCTCCGTACCGGTTGGCGTCAGCGATCAAGTCATTCCACAATTCTCTATCCCCAGTGTATAACATCAATTCTGTTGTTGACTGTTTACCGTGCCGCAACAACCCAGCTGTTACCAAGGATTCCAACACTCCTTTTCTAATTACTTTTTGACCACGCTCTGGAACACAGGGAAGTGACCTTTTTTTTCATTTCCTTTCTTGAGTATCTAGCATATTATCGCCATGTAGTTAGATTTATTTACATATCCTTATATATATTTTGTGTGTCGTTGTTTGTTGTTCCAGCTGAAGGCCTACTTGGCCGAAACGTCGATTTTGTTTTATCCATACCACGTAAAGCTGTCACCATACCACTTTTATTATTATTATTTTTTTTTTTAAAGAATTGCTTTTCTAATGATGTGCTTGAGACGGTACTATTGTCGAATTAACGAATGCAACGCTGGTTGTTTGCATATACAAATCTAAAATATTTCTTTTATAACAAATACTTTAACTGTAGTTAATCAATGTTCATTTTGTTTTGTCTTAAGTTCATTTTGTTTCGTTTTAAGTTCATTTTGTTTTGTCTTAAGTTCATTTTGTTTTGTCTTAAGTTCATTTTGTTTTGTCTTAAGTTCATTTTGTTATGTCTTAAGTTCATTTTGTTTTGTCTTAAGTTCATTTTGTTTCGTTTTAAGTTCATTTTGTTTTGTCTTAAGTTCATTTTGTTTTGTCTTAAGTTCATTTTGTTTTTTCTAAAGTTCATTTTGTTTTGTCTTAAGTTCATTTTGTTTCGTTTTAAGTTCATTTTGTTATGTCTTAAGTTCATTTTGTTTTGTCTTAAGTTCATTTTGTTTTGTCTTAAGTTCATTTTGTTTCGTTTTAAGTTCATTTTGTTTTGTCTTAAGTTCATTTTGTTTTGTCTTAAGTTCATTTTGTTTTGTCTTAAGAATCTTCAGGAGAATATATGCGTCAAATGTTTTCAACATTATGTAAGCTAAAATCAACTATTTATGGGTAGAGATATTTTGAAGAGAGAGAGAGAGGGAGAGAGAGAGAGAGAAAGAGAGAGAGAGAGAGAGAGAACAACAAATCATCTCAGAGGTTGGCAAGACCGTTGTTGTCGCATTGTCTCCATGGCGAGCCAGGTATCACTGTAAACTTCGGCAAACTTTTGTGCGACCCACTTTTCTCCCGGACGAGGCAACACTTAACAGCTTACGTAGACACAACTCTGGTTGCCTTAATCGATATTTGCACATGTCGAAACCCGTACGGCAGCAGAACCTCAACGATACCAGGTTACCCGAACCGGCCCGCCATCCAAGCATACCAAACTTGTTTACGATCTCTTTGACTATTCGTCTTCTCGACTATTCCAATTTCTTCCTTTCACACCAAAAGAGATTTAGCCTAGCGAGAAGTATTAAGATCACGCGGTGAATAAGATGAATACACATAACGGTTGTTTGCCGCTGATATGCTGCCAGTGTGAATGCTAAACACACGGCAAGTGAATGCATAGTTCAAACGGTGCACATGGTGTAAGAGAAGTGGTCGGGAGAAAACCAGGAGCCAAATTATTGCTTTCGCGGGAAGAGGAAGAAAAACGCCCTTAAAAAAGATCGCTTTTAAAAAAATAATAAATAAAACTGTTATGCTTGATATTCGCTGTAAAGAATAAGACGGTATGAAACGTGATGATGTCATCGGCAAGAGACGTAATGGTGATCACCAAGCAAGATTAAAACACGGAACACAGTTAACAATAACCTTCATCTCACTAACATCAAACAAAGTTCATTCACAAGATGGACATCTGATCTTCAGAGGAACTTTACCAATTCTGCCGTCAATAAACAAAAATACCGTCCAAAAAATATCGCAATAACTACTTTGTTCACTTCTGTGTTTGTTTGTTAGACGAGTAATATGGCATGTTGTGACGATAAACTTGAACCGTTGTTTCTCACTTGATAAATATGTACAGCTGTCAACAGTAAACATTCATTTATTGGGAACTCACTGTCAACAGTAAACATTCATTTATTGGGAACTCACTGTCAACAGTAAACATTCATTTATTGGGCACTGACTGTCAACAGTAAACATTCATTTATTGGGAACTCACTGTCAACAGTAAACATTCATTTATTGGGAACTCACTGTCAACAGTAAACATTCATTTATTGGGAACTCACTGTCAACAGTAAACATTCATTTATTGGGCACTCACTGTCAACAGTAAAAACCTTCATTTATTGGGCACTCACTGTCAACTATAAACATTCATTTATTGGGCACTCACTGTCAACTGTAAACCTTCATTTATTGGGCACTCACTGTCAACTATAAACCTTCATTTATTGGGCACTCACTGTCAACTGTAAACATTCATTTATTGGGCACTCACTGTCAACTATAAACATTCATTTATTGGGAACTCACTGTCAACTGTAAACCTTCATTTATTGGGCACTCACTGTCAACAGTAAAACCTTCATTTATTGGGCACTCACTGTCAACTGTAAACATTCATTTATTGGGCACTCACTGTCAACAATAAGCATTCATTTATTGGGCACTCACTGTTAACAGTAAACCTTCATTTATTGGGCACTCACAGTCAACTGTAAACATTCATTTATTGGGCACTCACTGTCAACAGTAAACTTCATTTATTGGGCACTCACTGTCAACAGTAAACATTCATTTATTAGGCACTCACTGTCAACAGTAAACATTCATTTATTGGGCACTCACTGTCAACTGTAAACCTTCATTTATTGGGAACTCACTGTCAACAGTAAACCTTCATTTATTGGGCACTCACTGTCAACTATAAACATTCATTTATTTGGCACTCACTGTTAACAGTAAACCTTCATTTATTGGGCACTCACTGTCAACTGTAAACATTCATTTATTGGGCACTCACTGTCAACTGTAAACCTTCATTTATTGGGCACTCACTGTCAACAGTAAACATTCATTTATTGGGCACTCACTGTCAACAGTAAAAACCTTCATTTATTGGGCACTCACTGTCAACTGTAAATCTTCATTTATTGGGAACTCACTGTCAACTGTAAACCTTCATTTATTGGGCACTCACTGTTAACAGTAAACCTTCATTTATTGGGCACTCACTGTCAACTATAAACATTCATTTATTGGGCACTCACTGTCAACTGTAAACCTTCATTTATTGGGCACTCACTATCAACTATAAACATCCATTTATTGGGCACTCACTGCCAACTGTAAACCTTCATTTATTGAGCACTCACTGTCAACTATAAACCTTCATTTACTGGGCACTATTTGTCAACAGTAAACCTTCATTTATTGGACACTCACTGTCAACTATAAACATTCATTTGTACTTTAAACTTGTTAGGGGCACTCACTGTCAACTGAGAGTGTAACATTCATTTATTGGGCACTCACTGTTAACAGTAAACCTTCATTTATTGGGCACTCACTGTCAACTATAAACATTCATTTATTGGGCACTCACTGTCAACTGTAAACCTTCATTTATTGGGCACTCACTATCAACTATAAACATCCATTTATTGGGCACTCACTGCCAACTGTAAACCTTCATTTATTGAGCACTCACTGTCAACTATAAACCTTCATTTACTGGGCACTATTTGTCAACAGTAAACCTTCATTTATTGGACACTCACTGTCAACTATAAACATTCATTTGTACTTTAAACTTGTTAGGGGCACTCACTGTCAACTGAGAGTGTAACACACCCCCCCCCCCTCCTTGTTATGTGCACTCATCCCAACTGGAAACCCTATTTGATGTTTCTAACGTTGCTATGTACACCAATACCAAATACAAATTTCCATTTATCTTTGTACGTCCGCTACTTTTTTGTGGTTCGCACGGAGTAAGGATTCATTCATTCATTGACTGCCGTCTCCGAATTGAAGGTTGGCTACCATGGAGCCTCATTTTGCTCTGTCCTTTGCTTTGATGGTGCAGGTTGTCATAGGTTGACTTGTCCATCTTTTGGTGGATTCGTCCATGTTAGTCTTGTTCTGCCTGGTATTTTCCCTTCCACAGATTATGTTTAGTAAGCTGCTGTGTCGTTTAGCATTAGAGGAAGGATTAGTTTGATGTAACATACACATACATATATTGAGTTTGATGTAACATACGTAAACGTTGAGGGGAAAATAAATTATGAGTCTCACCCGTCGTGGCGACTGCTTTGACCAATCGGTCTTTATTTATCTGGTCCCGCTGAGATCTCCCACAATATACACCATCACATGTATATGGTATGATATGTTTTTTTTAAACATTGGGTTTGATGGTAACGATATATATATATATATATATATATATTGAGTTTGATGGTAACATACACATACATATATTGGGTTTGATGGTAACAATATATATATTGAGTTTGATGGTAACATACACATACATATATTGAGTTTGATGGTAACATACACATACATATACTGAGTTTGATGGTAACATACATTGAGTGTATATTTTTGACCTCAACGATATCAGAAATTGAGTGTTTATAGTTGACAGTGGCGTGTGCTGGGACTGCTACGATGGGGACTACAGTTACCTTTCTTAGTTTGGGAGATGAGTTAGTAATTCGGATGATTCCACTGGCACGGGCGGTTGAGCAATTATGGATTTTAATTCGTTTGCAGTGATACCGGGGCCTTCCATAACCATAACTATACATTTGGTGTGGTTATATTCTGTTTTAAGATATACTGTCTACAAAGAAATTGTAGTCATGAAATGCAAACCATGGGATGTTTTCAGAATAAACGATAAGACTTCATAGCCTATCATATGAGAGACATACACACTAGGCGTTAATGTATTTTATATAAAAATGATCATTCTTCATCCTTCTTTCCTTCCTCATTTGCTTTTCAGCGTCGAGGCGAGATATAATTTGCTGTCTCTTGCTCTTCTGTTCGCCTCTGCTGCTGTTATGTTTCCTAGTGCTTCTAATATTCCATCGACCCATCTTTTTCATGGTCGACCCTTGGGTCTGGTGTTCTCAAAACGTTTGTTGAAGGCTCGTTGTGTTGTGTTTTGATATTTCTGCCTTGTCACGTGGCCAAACCATTTTATCTGCTGTTTCCTTATATATTCTATGGCGGGGGCTATAATGATCATTGAAAAATACAATAAAGGTAAAGGTAAAGTACGAGACTTGAACCGGCGTCTTAGCACGCGAGTTTACACCCATATGTGCTCGGCCGCCTATCCAGAAATGTTCGGATATTTCTGTATAGTGTCGCCTCAAGCATCGAAACTCAGATGCGAAGCGACATTCCTCACCTTCCCAGGATAATACCCTGGTACCCATTTCTGCCAACGGCTGGGTCGACCGTGGGGGTATTTTTTTATTTTTGAAAAATACAATGTTATAATATAACACGTATCCTGTTAATGTCTGTAATTACTAGATCTAACAACCTTCTCATGACAATTATTGTAAAAACACAATTTAAAGGAATAAAAGAAAATATAAAATTTGTGACAGAATAGTCAATAGAATTTGTCAGAAGCCAGAACTCGATTTACCAAGAAATTTACGGTTTGTTGATCTTCCCCTAAGTCGAAGTGACCTCACATTTTGAGACTTCCTTCAGCGTGTACCTGAATGCGTTGTGACGTAGGTCACATTTACTCATGATTTTACATTCTTTAGAATTGTATTTTTTATATCAAAGAAAGGACTCAAGACTTGGGCTGAAAGAATACAGCGACCCATAGTTGACTGTCTGCGCTTCGATCAATGAGCTAAAACTGTTGAAAACTTGACACAACCTCCTAGCTGTAGCCTAAGAATGTGGTGACCAAATATACGAGGAGAAGCTGTAAGGTGGTGACCAAATATACGAGGAGGGGAGGCAATGTGGTGACCAAACATAAGAAGTAGGGGAGGAAATGTGGTGACCAAATATACGAGGAGTGCAGCAATGTGGTGACCAAATATACGAGGATGGGAGGCAATGTGGTGACCAAATATACGAGGAGGGGAGGCAATGTGGTGATGAAACATGCGAGCAGAGGTGTCAATGTTATGACCAAATACACGAGGAGAAGCTGTAAGGTGGTGGCAAAATATACGAGGAGGGCAGGCAATGTGGTGACCAAACATAAGGAGTAGGGGAGGAAATGTGGTGACCAAACATAAGGAGTAGGGGAGGAAATGTGGTGACCAAACATAAGGAGTAGGGGAGGAAATGTGGTGACCAAACATAAGGAGTAGGGGAGGAAATGTGGTGACCAAACATAAGGAGTAGGGGAGGAAATGTGGTGACCAAATATACGATAAGGAGCGGCATTGTGGTGACCAAATATACGAGGAGGGCGGCAATATGGTGACCAAATATACGAGGAAGGTAGACAATGTGGTGACCAAATATACAATAAGGGGCGGCATTGTGGTAACCAAATATACGAGGAGGGAGGCAATGTGGTGACCAAATATACGAGGAGGGGAGGCAATGTGGTGACCAAATATACGAGAAGGGACGGCAATGTGGTGACCAAATATACGAGGTGAAGCGGTAATGTAGTGGCCAAATATACGAGGTGAAGCGGTAATGTGGTGATTAAATATACGAAGAGGTTGGCAATATGGTGACCAAATATACGAGAAAGGGTGATAATGTACTGACCAAATATACGAGAAGAAGCGGTAATGTGGTGATAAAAAATACGAGGATGGGTGGCAATGTATTTGAACAAATATACGTAGAAGGACAGCAATGTGGCGATCAAATATACGAAAAAGGGCGGCAATGTGGTGACCAATAAACGAGGAGTAGCGCCAATGTGGTGATCAAACATATGAGGAGAGACAGAAATATGGCAACAAATATACGAGTAGGGGCCCGCAATGTGTGAACTAAACATACAAGGAAGCGTTGCAATGTGGAGACCAAAGATACGAGGAGTTTTGCAAAGTACACACAACTACATACTTGTACACTACATATAAACTAACTTATATACAAAAATACATTTTACAAATTGGAAACAACTGGCTACATGTGACGAAGCCCAGCCGAAACGCTGTGGTGAAAGATGTGATTGACCGAACTAGAATTTCCATGAGATTGCTAGTCTGGCTGTTATCTATTTTCTTTTTTTTTAAATATTTGGATCAAAATACCAATCATAGGGGAAAAGAAGCGAGGGAGGGACGGGTTGGAGTCATTGCAGTTCTGAGTTAAGACTAGTTAATTAACAACAAACCAACTAGTTAACAGGCAACAAACTAACTAACCAACTAGTTAATTAACAACAAACTAACTAACCAACTAGTTAATTGACAACAAACTAACTAAACAACTAGCTAACTGACAACAAACTAACTAAACAATTAGTTAACTGACAACAAACTAACTAACCAACTAGCTAACTGACAACAAACTAACTAACCAACTAGCTAACTGACAACAAACTAACTAACCAACTAGTTAACTGACAACAAACTAACTAACCAACTAGTTAACTGACAACAAACTAACTAACCAACTAGTTAACTGACAACAAACTAACTAAACAACTAGTTAACTGACAACAAACTAACCAACTAGATAACTGACAACAAACTAACTAAACAACTAGTTAACTGACAACAAACTAACTAACCAACTAGCTAACTGACAACAAACTAACTAACCAACTAGTTAACTGACAACAAACTAACTAACCAACTAGTTAACTGACAACAAACTAACTAACCAACTAGTTAATTAACAACAAACTAACTAACCAACTAGTTAATTGACAACTAACTAACTAACCAACTAGTTAACTGACAACAAACTAACTAACCAACTTGCTAACTGACAACAAACTAACTTACCAACTTGCAAACCGACAACAAACTAACTAACCGACTAGCTAACTAACAACACATTAACTAACCAACTAGCTAACTAACAACACATTAACTAACTAACAACACATTAAATAACCAACTAGCTAACTAAGAATACACAAACTAACTAACCAACTAGCTAAATGACAACACATTAACTAACGAACTAGCTAACTGACAACACATTAACTAACCAACTAGCTAATTAAGAATAAACAAACTAATTAACCAACTAGCTAACTGACAACACATTAACTAACCAACTAGCTAACTAACAAAACATTAACTAACCAACTAGCTAACTAACAACACATTAACTAACTAAGAATACACAAAACTAACTAACCAACTAGCTAATTGACAACAAACTAACTAACCAACCGACCAACTAACTAAGTAACTAACTATCTATCTAACTAAAACTGACTGACCGACAAACTGACCAACTAACTAAATAACTAACTATCTAACTACAACTGACTGACCGACAAACTGACCAACTAACTAAATAACTAACTATCTAACTACAACTGACTGACCGACAAACTGACCAACTAACTAAATAACTATCTAACTACAACTGACTGACCGACAAACTAACTAAGTAACTAAACTAACTATCTAACTACAACTGACTGACTGACCAACTAACTAAGTAACTAACTAACTATCTAACTAAAACTGACTGACCGACAAACTGACCAACTAACTAAAAAACTAACTATCTAACTACAACTGACTGACCGACAAACTGACCAACTAACTGAATAACTAACTATCTAACTACAACTGACTGACCGACAAACTGACCAATTAACTAAATAACTATCTAACTAAAACTGACTGACCGACAAACTGACCAACTAACTAAATAACTAACTATCTAACTACAACTGACTGACCGACAAACCGACCAACTAACTAAGTAACTAACTATCTAACTAAAACTGACTGACGACAAACAGACCAACTAACTAAGTAACTATCTAACTAAAACTGACTAACCGACAAACTGACCAACTAACTAAATAACTAACTATCTAACTAAAACTGACTAACCGACAAACCGACCAATTAACTAAATAACTAACTATGTAACTAAAACTGACTGACCGACAAACCGACCAACTAACTAAATAACTAACTATCTAACTAAAATTGACTGACCGACAAACCGACCAACTAACTAAGTAACTAACTATTTAACTAAAACTGACTGACCGACCAACTAAATAACTAACTATCTATCTAACTAAAACTGACTAACCGACCAACTAAATAACTAACTATCTATCTAACTAAAACTGACTAACCGACCAACTAAGTAACTATCTATCTAACTAAAACTGACTAACCGACCAACTAACTAACTATCTATCTAACTAAAACTGACTAACCGACCAACTAACTAACTAACTATCTATCTAACTAAAACTGACTGACCGACCGACCTACCTACCAACTAACTAAATAACTTACTATCTAACTAAAACTGACTAACCGACCAACTAAGTAACTATCTAACTAAAACTGACTAACCGACCAACTAAGTAACTATCTATCTAACTAAAACTGACTAACCGACCAACTAACTAACTAACTATCTATCTAACTAAAACTGACTGACCGACCGACCTACCTACCAACTAACTAAATAACTTACTATCTAACTAAAACTGACTAACCGACCAACTAAGTAACTATCTATCTAACTAAAACTGACTGACCGACAACTAAGTAACTATCTATCTAACTAAAACTGACTAACCGACCAACTAAGTAACTATCTATCTAACTAAAACTGACTAACCGACCAACTAAGTAACTATCTATCTAACTAAAACTGACTGACCGACCGACCTACCTACCAACTAACTAAATAACTTACTATCTAACTAAAACTGACTAACCGACCAACTAAGTAACTATCTATCTAACTAAAACTGACTAACCGACCAACTAACTAACTATCTATCTAACTAAAACTGACTGACCGACCGACCTACGACCAACTAAGTAACTATCTACCTAACTAAAACTGATTGACCGACCGACCTACCAACCAACTAACTAAGTAACTATCTACCTAACTAAAACTGATTGACCGACCGATCTACCGACCAACTAACTAAGTAACTATCTAACTAAAACTGATTGACCGACCTACCGACCAGCTAACTAACTAGTTTAATGATCTATCTACAGACTCTTCGAATGTCAACCGTAAGAATAAACAGTGCACATAACCAACAAGCTACTGAAACCATCAGTGGGCACACATTTCGTCATCTCCTGAAAACGACCTTACACCTATTTGCCGGGAATCCTGCAATGCCAACTTAACAGCAATAACTAACCCACTGAATAAACAAGCTGCTCAACAAATACATCACACAATCTCCAGCTTCAAATTGTGTTACAAATACATCGTAACCAGCTTTAATAAATCGAGTTTTTACAGATAACAAAAGTCAGCATAACTAGCAGCTTGATATAATATCTAGGCTCACATACAACCAGGAAACGTCTACAACATGTCGGTCTGCTTTGCTTAACCCAGGCTTATCCTCCGAGAGTGTATTTTCAGCATTTTATCCCAAACAGGGCATTATCTGGTTGCCTCGTCCCTCCACTTGTAGCATCACATGTGACGTTCCCATCTCCAACAGGCTGCTAGATAAGATAGAGATATCTCGGGTCGAGATCACTGATAATATTATTTATAGCTTTACGATCAGTTAGTCTGAGTTTCGGAGATGGAGACGCGATTTCAAGAATTGCCCACCGTTCGGATTTGGAAGAAAGACAAAAGCGAGGCTGATCAGAGACGACTTGCGTGAGAACAGTGGAGGCAGATGCAGAGTGCGGACACTGCCACAGTTAAAAGGGTGGTCACAGAGAGTATACAATATACAGACTTGATTGTTGCTATACGAGACGTTAGAATGACATATAGACCACTGTCATTGTATTGTTGATTCAAAGACAAATACAAATGTGTGGCTGTGAAGAGAGGAGTAACATGACGTTTGTGGTTTTTGTGAAGTGAGGAGTAACATGACGTTTGTGGTTTTGTGAAGTGTGGAGTAACATGACGTTTGTGGTTTTGTGAAGTGAGGAGTAACATGACGTTTGTGGATGTGTGAAGAGAGGAGTAACATGACGTTTGTGTGGAGAGAGGAGTAACATGACGTTTGTGTGGAGAGAGGAGTAACATGGCGTTTGTGTGGAGAGAGGAGTAACATGGCGTTTGTGGATGTGTGAAGAGAAGAGTAACATGACGTTTGTGTGGAGAGAGGAGTAACATGGCGTTTGTGTGGAGAGAGGAGTAACATGGCGTTTGTGTGGAGAGAGGAGTAACATGGCGTTTGTGGATGTGTGAAGAGAAGAGTAACATGACGTTTGTGTGGAGAGAGGAGTAACATGGCGTTTGTGTGGAGAGAGGAGTAACATGGCGTTTGTGTGGAGAGAGGAGTAACATGGCGTTTGTGTGGAGAGAGGAGTAACATGACGTTTGTGTGGAGAGAGGAGTAACATGACGTTTGTGTGGAGAGAGGAGTAACATGGCGTTTGTGTGGAGAGAGGAGTAACATGGCGTTTGTGTGGAGAGAGGAGTAACACGGCGTTTGTGTGGAGAGAGGAGTAACATGGCGTTTGTGTGGAGAGAGGAGTAACATGACGTTTGTGTGGAGAGAGGAGTAACATGGCGTTTGTGTGGAGAGAGGAGTAACATGGCGTTTGTGGATGTGTGAAGAGAAGAGTAACATGACGTTTGTGTGGAGAGAGGAGTAACATGGCGTTTGTGTGGAGAGAGGAGTAACATGGCGTTTGTGTGGAGAGAGGAGTAACATGGCGTTTGTGGATGTGTGAAGAGAAGAGTACATGACGTTTGTGTGGAGAGAGGAGTAACATGGCGTTTGTGTGGAGAGAGGAGTAACATGGCGTTTGTGTGGAGAGAGGAGTAACATGGCGTTTGTGTGGAGAGAGGAGTAACATGACGTTTGTGTGGAGAGAGGAGTAACATGACGTTTGTGTGGAGAGAGGAGTAACATGGCGTTTGTGTGGAGAGAGGAGTAACATGGCGTTTGTGTGGAGAGAGGAGTAACACGGCGTTTGTGTGGAGAGAGGAGTAACATGGCGTTTGTGTGGAGAGAGGAGTAACATGACGTTTGTGTGGAGAGAGGAGTAACATGACGTTTGTGTGGAGAGAGGAGTAACATGGCGTTTGTGTGGAGAGAGGAGTAACATGGCGTTTGTGTGGAGAGAGGAGTAACATGGCGTTTGTGTGGAGAGAGGAGTAACATGGCGTTTGTGTGGAGAGAGGAGTAACATGACCTTTGTGTGGAGAGAGGAGTAACATGGCGTTTGTGTGGAGAGAGGAGTAACATGGCGTTTGTGTGGAGAGAGGAGTAACATGGCGTTTGTGTGGAGAGAGGAGTAACATGACGTTTGTGTGGAGAGAGGAGTAACATGACGTTTGTGTGGAGAGAGGAGTAACATGGCGTTTGTGTGGAGAGAGGAGTAACATGGCGTTTGTGGATGTGTGAAGAGAGGAGTAACATGGCGTTTGTGTGGAGAGAGGAGTAACATGACGTTTGTGTGGAGAGAGGAGTAACATGGCGTTTGTGGATGTGTGAAGAGAAGAGTAACATGACGTTTGTGTGGAGAGAGGAGTAACATGGCGTTTGTGTGGAGAGAGGAGTAACATGGCGTTTGTGTGGAGAGAGGAGTAACATGGCGTTTGTGTGGAGAGAGGAGTAACATGACGTTTGTGTGGAGAGAGGAGTAACATGACGTTTGTGTGGAGAGAGGAGTAACATGGCGTTTGTGTGGAGAGAGGAGTAACTTGACGTTTGTGTGGAGAGAGGAGTAACATGGCGTTTGTATGGAGAGAGGAGTAACATGGCGTTTGTGTGGAGAGAGGAGTAACATGACGTTTGTGTGGAGAGAGGAGTAACATGGCGTTTGTGTGAAGAGAGGAGTAACATGGCATTTGTGGTTTTGTGAAGTGAGGAGTAACATGACGTTTGTGTGGAGAGAGGAGTAACATGGCGTTTGTGTGGAGAGAGGAGTAACATGGCGTTTGTGTGGAGAGAGGAGTAACATGGCGTTTGTGGTTGTGTGAAGAGAGGAGTAACATGACGTTTGTGTGGAGAGAGGAGTAACATGGCGTTTGTGTGGAGAGAGGAGTAACATGGCGTTTGTGGATGTGTGAAGAGAGGAGTAACATGACGTTTGTGGATGTGTAAAGAGAGGAGTAACATGACGTTTGTGGATGTGTGAAGAGAAGAGTAACATGACGTTTGTGGTTGTGTGTGAAGAGAAGATTAACATGACGTTTGTGGTTGTGTGAAGAGAGGAGTAACATGACGTTTGTGGATGTGTGAAGAGAGGAGTAACATGACGTTTGTGGATGTGTGAAGAGAGGAGTAACATGACGTTTTTGGTTGTGTGAAGAGAGGAGTAACATGACGTTTGTGGATGTGTGAAGAGAGGAGTAACATGACGTTTGTGGATGTGTGAAGAGAGGAGTAACATGACGTTTGTGGATGTGTGAAGAGAGGAGTAACATGACGTTTGTGATGTGTGAAGAGAGGAGTAACATGACGTTTTTTGGTTGTGTGAAGAGAGGAGTAACATGACGTTTGTGGATGTGTGAAGAGAGGAGTAACATGACGTTTGTGGATGTGTGAAGAGAGGAGTAACATGGCGTTTGTGGTTTTGTGAAGTGAGGAGTAACATGACGTTTATGGTTGTGTGAAAATAGGAGTAACATGACGTTTGTGGATGTGTGAAGAGAGGAGTAACATGACGTTTGTGGATGTGTGAAGAGAAGAGTAACATGACGTTTGTGGTTGTGTGTGATGAGAAGAGTAACATGACGTTTGTGGTTGTGTGTGAAGAGAAGAGTAACATGACGTTTGTGGTTGTGTGTGATGAGAAGAGTAACATGACGTTTGTGGTTGTGTGTGAAGAGAAGAGTAACATGACGTTTGTGGTTGTGTGTGAAGAGAAGAGTAACATGACGTTTGTGGTTGTGTGTGAAGAGAAGAGTAACATGACGTTTGTGGTTGTGTGTGAAGAGAAGAGTAACATGAAGTTTGTGGTTGTGTGTGATTAGAGGAGTAACATGACGTATATGGTTGTGTGTGATTAGAGGAGTAACATGACGTTTGTGTTTGTGTGTGATTAGAGGAGTACCATGGCGTTTGTGGTTGTGTGTGATTAGAGGAGTAACATGACGTTTGTGGTTGTGTGTGATTAGAGGAGTAACATGACGTTTGTGGTTGTGTGTGATTAGAGGAGTAACATGACGTTTGAGGTTGTGTGTGATTAGAGGAGTAACATGACTTTTGTGGTTGTGTGTGATTAGAGGAGTAACGTGACGTTTATGGTTGTGTGTGATTAGAGGAGTAACAGGACGTTTGTGGTGTGTATGATTAGAGGAGTAACATGAAGTTTGTGGTTGTGTGTGATTAGAGGAGTAACATGACGTTTGAGGTTGTGTGTGATTAGAGGAGTAGCACGACGTTTGTGGTTGTGTGTGATTAGAGGAGTAACATGACGTTTGTGGTTGTGTGTGATTAGAGGAGTAGCACGACGTTTGTGGTTGTGTGTGAAGAGAAGAGTAACATGACGTTTGTGGTTGTGTGGAGAGAAGAATAATATGACGTTTGCGGCTGTGTGTAATTAGAGGAGTAACATGCCGTTTGTGGTTGTGTGTAATTAGAGGAGTAACATGCCGTTTGTGGTTGTGTGTAATTAGAGGAGTAACATGCCGTTTGTGGTTGTGTGTAATTAGAGGAGTAACATGACGTTTGTGGTTGTGTGTAATTAGAGGAGTAACATGCCGTTTGTGGTTGTGTGTAATTAGAGGAGTAACATGACGTTTGTGGTTGTGTGTAATTAGAGGAGTAACATGACTTTTGTGGTTGTGTGTGATTAGAGGAGTAACATGACGTTTATGGTTGTGTGTGCTTAGAGGAGTAACATGAGGGTTCTGTTTGTGTGTGCTTAGAGGAGTAACACGACGTTTATGGTTGTGTGCAATTAGAGGAGTAACGTGACGTTTGTGGTTGTGTGTAATTAGAGGAGTAACGTGACGTTTATGGTTGTGTGCAATTAGAGGAGTAACACGACGTTTGTGGTTGTGTGTAATTAGAGGAGTAACGTGACTTTTGTGGTTGTGTGCAATTAGAGGAGTAACGTGACGTTTGTGGTTGTGTGCAATTAGAGGAGTAACGTGACGTTTGTGGTTGTGTGTAATTAGAGGAGTAACGTGACGTTTGTGGTTGTGTGCAATTAGAGGAGTAACACGACGTTTGTGGTTGTGTGTGAAGAGAAGAGTAACATGACGTTTATGTTTGTGTGAAGAGAGGAGTAACATGACGTTTATGGTTGTGTGTAATTAGAGGAGTAACATGAAGTTTGTGGTTGTGTGTAATTAGAGGAGTAACATGACGTTTGTGGTTGTGTGTAATTAGAGGAGTAACATGACGTTATGGCTGTGTGTGATTAGAGGAGTAACATGACGTTTATGGTTGTGTGTAATTAGAGGAGTAACATGAAGTTTGTGGTTGTGTGTAATTAGAGGAGTAACATGACGTTTGTGGTTGTGTGTAATTAGAGGAGTAACATGACGTTATGGCTGTGTGGATTAGAGGAGTAACATGACGTTTATGTTTGTGTAAAGAGAGGAGTAACATGACATTTGTGGTTGTGTGAAGAGAGGAGTAACATGACGTTTATGGTTGTGTAAAGAGAGGAGTAACATGACGTTTATGTTTGTGTGAAGAGATGAGTAACATGACGTTTATGTTTGTGTGAGAAGTAACATGACGTTTATGTTTGTGTGAAGAGATGAGTAACATGACGTTTATGTTTGTGTGAAGAGATGAGTAACATGACGTTTATGTTTGTGTGAAGAGATGAGTAACATGACGTTTATGGCAGTGTGTGAAGAGAGGAATAAACAGAAGTCTGTATCTGTTGGATGCGAGAAATATGGGAAGTATATGAAGTATATGTGTGTGTGTGTGTGTGTGTGCGTGCGTGCGTGCGTGCGTGCGTGCGTGTGTGTGTGTGTGTGTGTGTGTGTGAAAGAACGACTGAAGAATAAAAAATAAAATCCTTTCAATTGATATTACTAACATATATACCATTTCTCCTTACATTAATCATGACATAAAAATGTTTGACAATATTATACAGCACTAGTATTTTTATTTTCAATTCAATAACTCCAAATCATAGAATCAAAGATACGATGGGCGTAGCGCTTACATTAGAAGCTGAATGCAACGATCACAGAACCCATTCAAACCTTCAGCCATACAGCCTACTCGTAGTTCTATTTACTACGGGAAGTATTTACATGAGAAATGAAGAGAGGAAGAGAGCACGCAGGACACCAATCGTGGGGTACATTCAGAGATAACCTGGTTGGGACAAGGACTGAGGTGACTGGCAAATAGCATTCCACAATAAGCATCTACAATCAGACATAACAACAGAAGAGGTAGAGAAAGACCTTCCGAGAGGCGGGCAAGCAAGATGTCTGACGTCGCATAGCGCCCTATATATGAGATGACTACAAGTGCTTTTTAATGTACACTCAGTTCTTTATTGACACACAAAACACTCAGTTCTTCATCGACACACAAAACACTCAGTTCTTCATCGACACACAAAACACTCAGTTCTTCATCGACACACAAAAAACTCAGTTCTTCATCGACACACAAAACACTCAGTTCTTCATCGACACACAAAACACTCAGTTCTTCATCGACACACAAAACACTCAGTTCTTCATCGACACACAAAACACTCAGTTCTTCATCGACACACAAAACACTCAGTTCTTCATTGACACACAAAACACTCAGTTCTTCATCGACACACAAAACAAAAGAAGATAAACAACAATCATCATCATCGAGTGTCATCTCCGCATCGAAGGTTGGATACCATGGAGCACCATTCTGCTCTGTCTCTTGCTTTGATGGTGTAGGTTGCCATAGGCTGACTTGTCCATCTTTTGATGTTAGTCGTCCATGTTAGCCTTAGTCTGACTCTGCTTCTTAACCTTGCATTTTCCCTTCCAAGATTACTTTTAGTAGCTGTTGTGTCTTTTAAAATGACCCAAAAATTGCATTTGTCTTGTTTCAATTGTGTTTAGTAGTTCTCTTTTCATTTGTAGTTGTTTTAATACTTCATCGTTTGTTTTATTTTCTTTCCATCCAATTCTACCTATTCTTCTATATATCCACATTTCAAAGGCTTCAATTCTCTGTTTTGTTTTCTTGTCTCATGTCCATGTTTATGTACCATATAGGAATGTTGAGAAGATGTAACATATTGCTATTCTTAGTTTTAGCCCTGGTGTCATTTGTTTTGTTGTTAGTATATTTTTCATAACATTAAAATTACTTTTTTTGCCATTCCTATTCTTTTGTTTATTTCAGTTTTACATTTTCCATCACTGGTTATAGTATGTCCAAGGTATTTGTAGCTCTGAACTATATCCAGGTCTATTCCTTCAACTTTGATATCCACTTATAGGTTTTGAGTATTTTCTTTGTTTATCATCACAGTTTTAGTCTTTTTGGAGAACAATACAAGAACAAGACACGTATACTTTATTTTCTTGAAAGATTTCATCGTCATACAGCGTTGTAGACACGACATGCTCAGTGGGTGGCATAGACTCCGTGAAATCAACCATGCGTAAATGATGTCTGATTGCTTGATACATTAGAGACCATCACATTCCAGATATAGTGCTACTAATTTTTTTATGACACCGATCATAATGTATCAAAGTTTGATCGTGCTGGCCGCTTCAAGGAGTCAGGTGGACGACATGAATGACGGGTCTCTAAGGGTTCATATTTTTGTTTGAATCATTTTGCTTCCGCCGTTATATATGTCTGAACTAGTTGAACATCAGAAAAGCTTTCCTTTCTAGTGGGTACATTTTATGAATAAAGCCAGTTTCTATTCATCCTTTCATCGAATGAACATAGATGCAAAATAGATATAAAACGGGTATTTGATACTTATATTTACGTTAGGTATTACTTGAGCTGTTTATGGGGTGGACTAGAAATACGTTCTCAACATGTTTATTCCTATCGCATGGTTTCGCGTTGCCCAAACAGTGCAGTTCCAGAAAGGATAGCCTTGTGATGTTGTCAACATACGGATATGCCCTGTCAACATACGGATATGTCCTGTCAACATACGGATATGTTCTGTCAACATAAGGATATGTCCTGTCAACATACGGATATGTCCTGTCAACATACGGATATGTCCGAAAATGTACTTTCTTACTTGTCACAAAGAGGAAATTATAACATTTTATTATTCAATTATTTATTGATAACAATTTATTATTAAATTATTGTTCTAATCATAAATAAAAGTTAGAACAAATTAATCCTAATAAAATAATATCAGTATTTCAATTACAGACTTTGAAATTAACACTGACAGAAATATGAAGCAAACGAATTGTAAACCTCATGACAGGGAAATCTAATGTAGCCCCTTTCCTAGGATCAATCAAACTGCTACAGCGGGCTCTGCTATAATGGAGGATTCTAAAGAGCTTTGCATCAGGACGGACTGTGATCATGGAGCTGACAGCGTCCAGCAACCGATCGGCTCATTAACGTCTTGACATTGCAATCATCGTTATCATCACGCTCCCTCTCTCTGATAGACACTTCCGGTGAATCGTGGGGGCGGTATCAGAAATGAAGTACATTATATGTCTTGTTACTACCCTTGTCCTGTAATCACCAAAGATGCCGATGGTTTGCTACAGTGTTAACATAATCACTTCACCTTTCTCTGCCGTTGTGTAGCAAACTGTCGTAGCGTAAGCTCTGTCTGGCTCACACAGCACATTTCCCCCTCTGCTGTTGTCTACTTGATTGTCTTTGGTCTGTCTCACTTCCTCCTTTCTGGGGAACCCATTACATGATATTTCTCTTGACTGACTCCCCACTTCTTCTGGGTGTTTCATGTCCTCAACCGTAGTGTTCTACCCGCCTTCGCTGAGTACATTTCGCGCTGGATATTTGTCGCTACCTTTGAGCTGTCAGTCAATCAATCAAAGCCACTTAGGATCTTTTTTGGAACCTATGCCACAGACATGGTCAATCTACCCAAACCAATTCTTGGATACTTTCTCGATGTCCTACCAACTCGGCATATATTCATGAGCGTTTCCATGACATCTCTCCACGTATTCTGCTCTGAATCTTCTCTGGAAACACTCCCCCAGCAGATCTAGAACTTTGACCAAAGAATTTCGTAAATTTTCTTTAGGCAACTTCTTTAATCAAATGACAACTGGGGATGTGTGTTCTTCTTGTTGTTTCCAACTTTTAGATCCCAGTGAACAAATAAATAAATAAAAATAAACACGAACAGAAACTGTGCAGTTTTCGTGTCTCCTTTGTTTAGTTTTTATGTTGTATTGGAAGGAGATGTGTGGGCAAAAGCATTTTTGAAACTGAAAATGGTTGTACATTTATATCTCCGCTTGTAAATTCTTCCTCTTTTTTAGCGATCAACATTTATTATACATTGGACGGACCGGTTAGTAAACCGAACATTACGTATGTGGTCTTCTCTGTTCTGATTGTGTCCTGCAGGAAGTCTTCTACGGGCCAGATTGAGGTTCTGAATCTCTTGAGGGTGATGCAGCCTTGTAGTGCATGTCGGGATATCTGATTTATTGGTTCGTAGTAGCCTGCGGCAGTACCTGACATCTATTTTGCGAAGGGCTGCTCTGAGCTAGGAGTGCCATCGTCTAACATATGTAGGCATGTTGTATGCATGTAACCAGTTGAGTTATGTTAAATGCATGTAACCAGTTGAGTTTTGTGAAATGCTTGTAACCAGTTGAGTTGTGTGAAATGCATGCAACCAGTTGAGTTATGTTAAATGCATGTAACCAGTTGAGTTGTGTGAAATGCGTGTAACCAGTTGAGTTTGTGAAATGCATGTAACCAGTTGAGTTTTGTGAAATGCTTGTAACCAGTTGAGTTGTGTGAAATGCATGTAACCAGTTGAGTTTTGTGAAATGCGTGTAACCAGTTGAGTTGTGTGAAATGCATGTAACCAGTTGAGTTTTGTTAAATGCGTGTAACCAGTTGAGTTTTGTGAAATGCATGTAACCAGTTGAGTTTTGTGAAATGCGTGTAACCAGTTGAGTTTTGTGAAATGCGTGTAACCAGTTGATTTTTCTGCCTAATGCTTTTACTTCCGATTACTGTTTCTTTTAAAGATTTCTGTTTGATCTCATCGCTGTCGGTCCTCGATATGCTTCAGCATAATTCACAATTTACGCTTGCAACGGTATATCATGTATCATAGCAACACTCTCCACCTTTACACTTGCAACGATATATCATGTATCATAGCAACACTCTCCACCTTTACACTTGCAACGATATATCATGTATCATAGCAACACTCTCCACCTTTACACTTGCAACGATATATCATGTATCATAGCAACACTCTCCACCTTTACACTTGCAACGATATATCATGTATCATAGCAACACTCTCCACCTTTACACTTGCAACGATATATCATGTATCATAGCAACACTCTCCACCTTTACACTTGCAACGATATATCATGTATCATAGCAACACTCTCCATCTTGTAATTTATTCATTCAATTGTCTGCCGTCTCCACATCGGATGTTGGCTACCATGGAGAGTCATTCTACTATGTCTTTTGTCTTGATAATGCACGTTGTCATAGTTTCACCTCATTCTTTGGATGATATTAGTCCACTTTAGCCTTGATCTGCCTCGGCATCATCTACCTTGTACCTTTTCTTCCAATTTGACGTTTAGTAGGATTTTATGTCTCCTCACATGTCTCACAAATTTAAATTGTTTTTTTTTCCATTTGTGTTAGTAGTTCTTTTATCTTTTTCATTTGATTCAGAACTTCTTTATTTGTCTTCTTTTCCTTCACCCAATTCTCCCCATTTTTCTGTAGATCCACATTTCAAAAACTTCAAATTTCTGCTCTGTTTTCTTATGCAATGTCCATGTTTCTGCACTATACAGGAATATTGAGTAATATGACATTTTATAATATAATATAGTAGTTTTAGTTTTAATGTTATCTGCTTTAATGACGTTATATTTCAAAAATGGCTGTTTAAGCTATTACTATTCTTGTGTTTATTTGTCTCTTACATTTTCTATCATTTCTTATAGCATGTCCAAAAATAACTACATTCTTGAACTTTCTCTAGGTTTTTCTCTATCTACTTTGGTACCCACTTTGTATATTGTGTGTGTTTTCTCTGTTTATGATCATAATTTTAATTTTTAATATTTATATCCAATCCATATTCGTTGCTTGTCTTGTTTATTGTGCTCACTAGTTGTGGGCCTTCAGAATTTCCTGCCATTAATACGATATCATCGGCATATCTTGGATTATTGATTATATATCCATCAATGTCTAGGCCTGGCATCACCCTGATTTCAAGGTGTTCTCAATGTTGACATTGAATATATATGGAGATGCATCCTTGTCTTTCTCCTCTTGTATGTCTATAGGTGCAGAGCTCTCGCTGTTGAATTTTATCAAAGCTGTTTGTCCCCAGTAAAAATTACATATCAGTCTTGTGTCAGCATCATCTACATGTCTAAGTTTCAGACATTTTATTGGTTGTTCATGGTCTATTCTGTCAAAAGCTTTGTTGTAGCATAAATTTGTTTTTTTTTACTTCTATGTGGGAGCCGCGATAGCTCAGTGGTTAGTTAACTGGACTACAAAGGACTTGGGGTAGGGTTCGATCCCAACCGACGGCTTCCGGTTCACCCAGCCTTAAATGGGTACCGGACTTTTTCTGGGAAAGTAAAGCAGCACGGGCGTAATACCGACCACATTACCCCAAAAATCATGTGCTGAAGGTCTGTAAAATATAGGGTCACTAACACCATATTTCCTTATACGACACTTGGCGTGACGGGGGTACTGTACTTTACTTTACTTTACTTTACTTCTATGTATTTTTATATTAACATTCTCAAACAGAAGACGGCTTCTCTTGTTCCTTCTAAATTCAAATTGTTGTTCTGTTAATTCCATATTTGATTTTATTTTGAATTCTTTCCTGTGTGTCTTTAAGTAATATTAATATGGCTCATCAAACTTATTGTTCCAAAGCCACGTGTCTCCACAACACAGGTCTTCTTGGGCAGGGCAAAAAATGCTGATGTTTTTAGTCCATGTAGTTTATATTATGTTTTGTATTTATCATTGCACAGGTCTTCTTGGGTAGGGAAAAAAATGCTGATGTTTTTAGTCCATATAGTTGCTTGCGTTCGCCCGATGACTAAAGGAGTATTCCTCTTCATCATCCGCCCTTAAACGGACGTTAAGTGGGTGTGTCTGCGTTGTGTTGTTGTTTACAGTATAACTGTCATATTTGCGCCTTTCGGCCAACACATCAAACTTCAGCACGATCCATATAGTTTATATTCTGTTTAATATTTATCATTGCACAGGTCTGTGATTTCTGTGCCAAAATCTCATAGAGCTTTTATCATCTAAATCTGTGTGTTGTCTGGCTATTGAAGCTTTTTCGTTTTGTTGTTGTTTTTGTTGCTTTCTCTTCTTCAGATTTTAAGATTCTATATCCTGACATACACTATATGGTTGGTTTCTTATCTGTTTCATCTACGCTATATAATGTATTTATGCCATCTGTTAATTACACCTTTACTGTCTGTTAACATTTCTATTCTTTTTAATGGCATTCTGACAGTCATAGATTATTTAACAAGAGTCTACTACAAGACATGGTGTTAGTCTCTGACAGTCATAGATTATTTAACAAGAGTCTACTACAAGACATGGTGTTAGTCTCTGACAGTCATAGATTATTTAATAAGTCTACTACAAGACATGGTGTTAGTCTCTGACAGTCATAGATTATTTAACAAGAGTCTACTACAAGACATGGTGTTAGTCTCTGATAGTCATAGATTATTTAACAAGAGTCTACTACAAGACATGGTGTTAGTCTCTGACAGTCATAGATTATTTAACAAGAGTCTACTACAAGACATGGTGTTAGTCTCTGACAGTCATAGATTATTTAATAAGTCTACTACAAGACATGGTGTTAGTCTCTGACAGTCATAGATTATTTAACAAGAGTCTACTACAAGACATGGTGTTAGTCTCTGATAGTCATAGATTATTTAACAAGAGTCTACTACAAGACATGGTGTTAGTCTCTGACAGTCATAGATTATTTAACAAGAGTCTACTACAAGACATGGTGTTAGTCTCTGACAGCCATAGATTATTTAACAGGTCTACCACAAGACATGGTGTTAGTCTCTGACAGCCATAGATTATTTAACGAGTCTACTACAAGACATGGTGTTAGTCTCTGACAGCCATAGATTATTTAACAAGTCTACTACAAGACATGGTGTTAGTCTCTGACAGCCATAGATTATTTAACAAGAGTCTACTACAAGACATGGTGTTAGTCTCTGACAGCCATAGATTATTTAACAAGTCTACTACAAGACATGGTGTTAGTCTCTGACAGCCATAGATTATTTAACAAGTCTACTACAAGACATGGTGTTAGTCTCTGACAGCCATAGATTATTTAACAAGAGTCTACTACAAGACATGGTGTTTAGTCTCTGACAGTCATAGATTATTTAACAAGAGTCTACTACAATACATGGTGTTAGTCTTTGATAGTCATAGATTATTTAACAAGAGTCTACTACAAGACATGGTGTTAGTCTCTGACAGTCATAGATTATTTAACAAGAGTCTACTACAAGACATGGTGTTAGTCTCTGACAGTCATAGATTATTTAACAAGAGTCTACTACAAGACATGGTGTTAGTCTTTCACAGTCATAGATTATTTAACAAGAGTCTACTACAAGACATGGTGTTAGACTCTGACAGTCATAGATTATTTAATAAGTCTACTACAAGACATGGTGTTAGTCTCTGACAGTCATAGATTATTTAACAAGAGTCTACTACAAGACATGGTGTTAGTCTTTCACAGTCATAGATTATTTAACAAGAGTCTACTACAAGACATGGTGTTAGTCTCTGACAGTCATAGATTATTTAACAAGAGTCTACTACAAGACATGGTGTTAGTTTCTGACAGTCATAGATTATTTAACAAGAGTCTACTACAAGACATGGTGTTAGTCTCTGACAGTCATAGATTATTTAACAAGAGTCTACTACAAGACATGGTGTTAGTCTCTGACAGTCATCGATTATTTAATAAGTCTACTAAAGCTTGAAATCACCCACTCATTCCCAAAAGCCGAAGCTTAGTTCGGTAGTATATTGTTTCACTTCCCTACGACATGTATATGTCACGAGGTACTACTACTATAGCTGCTGTTTCTCCTACTACTATTACTGCTTACTGCTTCTAAAAAAAATATGGTGTTAGCTTTAACACTCCTATAGCACACATTTTTAGCAACTTGTTCACAGGACATCAGAATAGATATTTAGTGTTGAGTTACATCAAGCTGGTGTTTATATGCGATGAGAATCGGCCCATGATTGTTTGATTAATAATATTCCATTTTGTAGACATTGCGATATCAATGCTTTTAATACATCAGTCAGAGCTATAGACACTATTTGCTCAACAGCCACAGAAGATTCAAAAAAACTGACTTCATACCAGGGAGGTATTTGACATCTCTTGAATCTCTGCTACGGGAGTCTTCAACAATTGCTGCCAGCGCGTTTTCATATTTTAAAATGCAGCAACAAAAGCAGGAAAGATTGCACAGAGCAATAGTTGATTTATTATCTGCAAATTTACATAAAATATGTAGTCATCTGTGACGAAGTACTGAATATTCATATGTGCAACAGAATACATGTCACACAACAAGTTTAAACGCATGACAATGTCCGTGCTTTCAAAATTAATCAAAGACAAGATTTGAACATAAATAGTGGATCAAATTACTTTGCGCTGTACTGATCCGTCACTGATCATCTTTAGAAATGATGAGTAACAACAATTCCGGCTCTGGAAGCGTAGATCATGGCGGTCTTAACGTGACCCAAGCGACGTGTTGAACTGAATTGTTTACTGCCAGCATTCTAGCCGTTAGGGTTAGCAACTTTTGTATTGTAAACAATTCTGTTCTTAAAAATAAACAAGAATTGTATTTACTTTGAGCAGCTTGACAGATGGAAAGAAAGTAATCAACAATTGTTGAAGACTGCGCTGTGTAAGAGATTCAAGATTTCTGGATCATAATAATTTTTTTTTTAATGAAAGAAAACAATTTGACCCACTATAAATGTAGATTAAAAGCAGAATGAGATGAATTGAGTGGATGGGAACACAAACTAATAATTATGTTGTGACTCAGCCGAAAATGAATAAATAATTAGTGAATACAATCTGTACGAGACAGGTGAGATGCTTCGGACATATAAACAGACATCCGAATATAGAGAAACCCATCTTCCAAGAGAGATTTTGACGTCATGGGACGCACCAAAATGTGCTGTATATTCGAGCCATGGACTAAGCAATGTTTACTTTGAACACCACGATATCTGTTATTGCAGCGAGTTGGCAGATTTTTGAAAATGTATTCAAGGGTTTGAACATAAATGTTTGTTCACAGTTCGTTAACCTTCGCTGTAGATAAAGTCTTTAATTTGATGGCTTCGTTTGTGACTTTGGTAGCTAAGGACCTAACTTGTGCAAACGGGTGGCATTGGCAAGGATCATTTTGAATCTATGAGGTGGCTCATTTTGTGTTTAACTCAAAAGCATATGTGCTTTTTAACCAAAGACCTTTTTTTTTGGGGGGGGGAGGGTGGGGGACTCAAGGAAGATATCCCCGATGGAAGAATAAATTGTACTATCAGTCCCATAAATGATTCGCTTCCAGAGGTTTATGATGTAAACAAAGCAGTTTTGTCATTGCAAGTGAATAATGTCCACACCTATAATTGGTCAGATTGTGTAGCAGCAGCAGCTTTATAGCGAACACAGAAAACATCATAGGATTGTGCTGTTCTGAAACAACTATGCCATACTACCCTAGAATTGCCTTTAATGGGATTACTGTGACCACAAACCACTCTCCATGTGTGTGTGTCACATATTTACACCCCAGAAAGAAATACTGAATATAACAACATCATATGCCGTCTGTGATATTAATGACCACAAACCAGGAGCCTCCTGTATGATTGATACAACTGTTGCACCAAGCACTTCATCAGCAGAGTCAGATCTATGGAATGTTAATCTGACATTGTTCTTGAATGATGTCCAAGTTAATGAGACATCAGAATCGTGTGGCAGCAGCTACAATAAGGGAGCAGAGAACATCAAGTTCTGCTGCTATAAAGGAGACTTGCCTTGCTATCCCAGAATTGCCTTAAATGGGATCACTGTAGTTGAAAACTTCTCCTCTTGTGTAAACTACACAATCACATCCAAGAGTGAATCAGTGAAGTCACACAATCATATTCTCTCTGTGTTTTTTACTAACTACAGGTCAGGTGGCTTCTGTTGGATTGGAAATGATAATTTACAACCACTGTGTGTCTATATGTTTGGAATTGGAGTCATCAACGATGGCCTAACATCATCAAGTGCTACGACGATCATCATTTTCGGGAGGACGCAAACTTCCATGGTATATGGTGGATATGCGGCAGGAACAATTGAAGGCTATGTCTGAAAAGTGTTCCTTCTTGCAGTTTCCTCATATTCCAAGTCCGGCTTGTTGCAGGAGCTACTGAGTTAAGTGCTCTGTGCACACGTGAGCTGTATGTCTCATCCGTTTTGATCCTGTTTCAATATCCCGCTTGTTTACGATGAATGATGATATCGTATGACAGGGAACAGTTGGCTGTGTTCACTTTCTGCGCGGTTTCGCCTTATGTCTTTTTGGCGTGTGCTGAGACTGCTACGATGGGGACTACAGTTACCTTTCTTTGTTTGGGAGATGTGTTAGTAATTCAGATGATTCCACTGGCACGGGCGGTTGAGAAATTATGGATTTTAATTCGCTTGCAGTGATACCGAGGCCTTCCATAACCAATAACCATCTTGCAAGAAAAACTACAAAGAATGATAGAGAAAGAGACTGAGATAGACTAGCTGTATCAAAAGACGGAGAAACCAGCCCTAGAACTGACCCAGATAGCCATGTAGATTACCGTTTTATGATAATCAACCTCCGTTGGGAGATGATACACGATGATTTTCGTAAACAAAATGCTGGAGGATATATTTAGGGAGGATTATACAAGGTATGTTGGAGGATATATTTAGGGAGGATTATACAAGGTATGTTGGAGGATATATTTAGGAGGATTATACAAGGTATGTTGGAGGATATATTTAGGGAGGATTATACAAGGTATGTTGGAGGATATATTTAGGGAGGATTATACAAGGTATGTTGGAGGATATATTTAGGGAGGATTATACAAGGTATGTTGGAGGATATATTTAGGGAGGATTATACAAGGTATGTTGGAGGATATATTTAGGGAGGATTATACAAGGTATGCTGCGGCAAGACTTAGCTACTTCCCTGTGGACTCAAACCCATTTTGGCATTCCCGGAAATAAATGGCAGGGAACTTGCAAACACAAGATTCTTCAGCAGTTCACTCTAACAGAGCTTCATGTGAGTAAAGACACCAATAAAACATGCCAGAAATGGAAAACTGAACAGAAATGCGAGGCATAAAGAGTCATTGTGAATTTCTCAAAACTTGAGCAGACCATGATCTTCACATTACATTGTAGAGTGGGCTTTGCCAGGATAGAGAGAGAGAGATAGATAGAGAGAGAGAGGGGGGGGGAGAGAGGGGGAGGGAGAGAGAGAGCTAACGTATTACCTGATCTAAAATGCCTACCCATCGGAACTTGTATTAAATTTGGAGGCTTATCAACTCTTTTATACTACGTCACTATTTGGGTTGGAACACATAGTAACAACAGAAAAAAAATAGAAGGCTGGAGAGATAGAGGTAGACAAGGGAAACCGATTTTGAAATGGAATCGCTGCTCAGCACAAAGATCGAGGGTTATATAAGAACAATACATCCGACCCTTCTCGCCATAGTTGCTGCTGTTTATAAACAAATGTTATTTATAGCATTGTCTGACGTGGACATTTTTTGTTGTAGAAAATTATGGACTGTCTTTGATCTATTTAATCCAATATTTGTGTGCAACCTTGACATTCATTCATTTTCCTTTCGAGCCGAAGACGGACCATAGGTCGACATTATTGTTCTCCACAATGAATGATTTGTTGCTAGTTCTTGTAGCTCTTGGCTGTTCATTAATTCCATGGTTGCGCCTTCCCTGCTAATTGTTCTACATAGTGATTCTCTGGGTCTGCCTTGTGTTGTCTTTTAGCAGATGGTTTCCACATGAATCCCTGACGGGGAAGTCTTTCTTTCTTCATTCATTTTCAGCACATGACCGATGTATTTCCAGTGTCTTCTTCATATAAAGCTCGACACGTATTCTTGTTTTGATTCGTCTATTATTTGTTTGTTTGAATTGTTTTCTTTCTAACTTATGTTTGAGATCCAAAGAAGACATTTGTTTTCAACCGTATTTAATTTCCTATCTAAAGTCTGGGTGTATTTCCAACTTTCACATCCATATTGGTATCACATACATATGATAGCACTGGTATCACATACATATGTTGGCACTGGTATCACATACATATGATAGCACTGGTATCACATCCATATGTTAGCACTGGTATCACATACATATGTTGGCACTGGTATCACATACATATGTTAGCACTGGTATCACGTCCATATGTTAGCACTGGTATCACATCCATATGTTAGCACTGGTATCAATATGTTGGCACTGGTATCACATGCATATGTTATAGCACTGGTATCACGTCCATATGTTAGCAATGTATAACACAGGAGTTTAACAATCTCAGTTTTCATTGTTCACTGAAACGTTGGATCTCCAGATGTTCGTCAGTTTGTTGAAAGCATTTGATGCTAGTATGATGCATGTCATGATTTCTGATGTTATGTCTCCGTCTCTGAACATTTTATACCAAAAAAAAATAAAGTAGTAAATACCCCGTCACGCCAAGTGGCGTATAGGGAATATGGTGTTAGTGACCATGAAGTTTACAGACCTTCAGCACATGATTTTTGGGGTAATGTGGTCGGTATAACGTCCGTGCCGCTTTACTTTCCCAGAAAAAAATCCGGTAACCATTTAAGGCTGGATGAACCCGGAAGCCGTCTGTTGGGATCGAACCCTGCCTCTTGTCCTTTGTAGTCCAGTTCACTAACCACTGAGCTATCGCGGCTCACTTTTTGCTACCAAGGTTGGTCATATTTGTAATTTCTGTAAAATTTCATTGGTAATTGTTATATTAGAGGCTTTGTTGGTTATACACAGGACTTTCGCTTTGCTTGTGTTGATCTGGTGACCTATCTTGTCATTAGAGGAAAGGTCAACTATAACAAACCATGATCATTATGAATGGAGACAGCAACACAAACAACATATCTAAACGTATCTTCAAATATTATGCACATGAACTAGACTGTGTCAATAGATTATTTTTCTCAACAAATATATTGGGACACGTTATTATAATGAGAAGGCTGCATTCTAGGAAAAATAATATAATAAATAAATAAAAATACGTCACAAATCGAGTTACCCCTTTGGGAAAATGTCAGATATGACAGAAGACTATAAATAGAAATTAAAACCAAATAGCAAACGTGATGGTAAAATTAGTCAAACACCGGAACGTTGACGTGGCAATAAAACTGACAACATTGCTATCAGCGTTAATGATGAGCCTTGTTTAAGGAAACAATCCAGCGTAAGGGTGACCTTCCTGAAACAAGCTATAAATGTCACAGGAAAGTACAGGAGAAATGATGACATCAGAACGATTACAGTTAACACACACTATCGACCATACAGCAATTGCTGGACACGGACCAAGCCTGCGGGCTTTGGTAGCCTAGTTGGGAAACCACCCGACAGGACTACCGAGGTTCGGACAGCCGGTGTTCGATTCCCGCTGGGAGCAGTGTGAGTTGTACTCGTGGTTGGAAAAAAAAATACCCCAACGGTCGACCCAGCCGTTGGCAGAAATGGGTACCAGGGTATATTACCCAGGGATGGTGAGGAATGTTGCCTCGCATCTAGGTTTAGACCCAACATATCTTGGATCGCATGGATAAATAAGATAGACAAAGCAAACAAAAGAGCCAGAAAACGAATAGATGTTATGAATTAATTAGCAGGTACAGACTGGGGAGAAGACAGCATATCTTGAAACGAATATACACAGGAAGAGTAAGACCAGTCCTAGAGTATAGAGTCACATCCTGAGCTGCAGCTTTCAAGTCACAGCTTAGCAAAATTAACAGACACAAATCCAGGCTGCCCGTATCATCACTGCTGCTATGAAATCTACACCATTCGAGACTCTACAAACAGTAACAGGCCTACAACCTTTGGAAGATAGACGGAAAACTAAAGTAATGCAACAAGCGGAGAAATATAAAATGTTCCCTAACCACCCCTGCACAAGAGAATAACCAGCTACAGAAAAAGAAGGCTAAAGAGGAGCATCTTCATGGCAATCTCTAAAGAATTGACAACAAGTGATCTAGTACTGGTCCAAACAATGCTTAAACCCATATGTCTATCCATTATGATTCCCCACGGGAAATATAAAATACCAGAACTTAAGGAAGACATAATAGGAATCATGAAAAAAATGCACCTAAGCAGACACAGAGTGAAAGTACTTAGCAGAAAACACACAGATGACAACTACCCACAGAACTCCTGGTTCCACATATACACAGATGGCTCTGCTACAAACGCCACCAGAAATGAAGGAGGAGGTGTGTTCTTGGGGCTGAATAACCAGAAACAGATCACCAAGTCAATAGCTACTGGGACATTCTCAAACAACTATAAAAGCAGAAACTGAAGTCCTCAAAGATGCTGCAAAACTAGCTATCCAGCCCAAAAATAACATGCACAAGAAATTGGTGATACTGACCAACGCATTCACAGTCCTAACAGCTCTAAATAAAAGCACAGGAACAGTGAGCTAGATGACTTGGAAGATAAACTATAAGCGGCAACTAAATCACTGAAACAGACAGATACCTTCAGAAGAGAGTTCGCGGAGTCCTAGCCATGATCGCAAAAGAAGAAGAAGAAGATGATGATGATGAAATCATAACTGCCGTCAAAAATGGGGGTTACGAAAAGATCTTCAGCTATCGAGTTATTTGCGGGTCATCATCATTGCACTCTGAACATGTCCCATAGGTGCTCAGATCCCCTCTTCAGCAAGTCCAGCGACTGACGACTCCAGTTCTGTGTTGGTTGATAAGTCTTCTTACACGACCACTTAAGTTTCTCGTTTCTGGTTGTGCCCAGCTGAACTCCTATCTCTTTCTTCTGAAGGAGTGACGTGGACTCATGGTTGTCGAAGTCCGGTGCCCTTCCCACATCTGGAAAGAGGGCACTGATGATGTCCGCCCGATCCATTGGTTGACGGGCTTCAACGACAGCGCAGCTAGCCAACCTGTCTGCTCTTTCATTTCCCCGTACTCCCGCGTGTCCAGAGACGTAGACAAGGGTGACCTTACGTATTTTTGACTTTTGCAATGACTCTACCCATTTCCTGCATACAGAGCCCACCTCCACTTTTTTTTGTCATGCTCATCGAATCACTTAGTATGTAGGCGTGTGCATGTATAGTTTTGTGACTCTAACCAGATGAATGCCCTGGTCACTGCCACCCCCTCCATCGTCATCCTATTCGTGGTCATAACGTATGCACCATTGTCTTCTTTGGCTATTCTGCGTGCTGAGCGTCCTGTAAATACCCAAGAGCACATTTGTGTCGTATTACGGATCCGCCTATATAGATGATTGCATCTATGTGTCTTTTTGGGGCGTGTTAATAAATATGTACCTTCAAACAAATAATCGTGAGAGACAGAGAGAGAGAGAGAGAGAGAGAGAGAGAGAGAGAGAGAGAGAGAGCAAACTAGAATATTGAATATAAAATAACAGCGAGAATGTCAACAAGACTAGACATCACTATAGAACTACATTTCCCTTTCAGTATATCCTGACACAGTCTAACGGTGTATTCAACACCAACACTCAATTTATCGGTGTATTCAACACCAACACTCAACCTACCGGTGTATTCAACATCAACACTCAACCTACCGGTGTATTCAACACCAACACTCAACCTACCGGTGTATTTAACATCAACACTCAACTTATCAGTGTATTCAACACAACACTCAACCTATCAGAACACTCAACCTATCAGTGTATTCAACACCAACACTCAAGCTATCAGTGTATTCAACACAACACTCAACCTATTGGTGTATTCAACACCAACACTCAACCTATCAGTGTATTCAACACCAACACTCAACCTATCAGTGTATTCAACACCAACACTCAACCTATCAATGTATTCAACGCCAACACTCAACCTATCAGTGTATTCAACACCAACACTCAACCTATCAGTGTATTCAACACCAACACTCAACATATCAGTGTATTCAAGAACCAACACTCAACCTACTGGTGTATTCAACATCAACACTCAACCTATTGGTGTATTCAACACCAACACTCAACCTATCGGTGTTATTAACACCAACACTCAACCTATCAGTGTATTCAACACCAACACTCAACCTATCAGTGTATTCAACACCACACTCAACCTACCGGTGTATTCAAACCAACACTCAACCTATCAGTGTATTCAACATCAACACTCAACCTACCGGTGTATTCAACACCAACACTCAACCTATCAGTGTATTCAACACCAACACTCAACCTATCAGTGTATTCAACACGAACTCTCAACCTATCAGTGTATTCAACACCAATACTCAACCTATCAGTGTATTCAACACCAACTCTCAACCTATCAGTGTATTCAACACCAATACTCAACCTATCAGTGTATTCAACACCAACACTCAACCTACTGGTGTACTCAACATCAACACTCAACCTATTGGTGTATTCAACACCAACACTCACCTATCGCTGTATTCAACACCAACACTCAACCTATTAGTGTATTCAACACCAACACTCAACCTATCAGTGTATTCAACACCAACACTCAACCTACTGGTGTATTCAACACCAACACTCAACCTATCAGTGTATTCAACACCAACTCTCAACCTATCAGTGTATTCAACACCAATACTCAACCTATCAGTGTATTCAACACCAAAACTCAACCTATAAGTGTATTCAACACCAACACTCAACCGATCTGTGTATTCAACGCCAGCACTCAACCTATCAGTGTATTCAACACCAACACTCAACCTATCAGTGTATTCAACACTAACACTCAACCTATCGCTGTATTCAACACCAACACTCAACCTATCAGTGTATACATCACCAACACTCAACCTACCGGTGTATTCAACACCAACACTCCTCAACCTATCAGTGTATTCAACACCAACACTCAACTTATCAGTGTATTCAACACCAATACTCAACCTATCTGTGTATTCAACACCAACACTCAACCTATCAGTGTATTCAACACCAACACTCAACCTATCAGTGTATTCAACGCTAAAACAAACACATGTGAGAGAAACACCAGCAGGTCCCTCGCTACCTTTCTATCATTTTCTCTAACCTTAGTCTATATATGGGAGCCGCGATAGCCCAGTGGTTAGTGAACTGGACTACAAAGGACAAGGGTAGGGTTCGATCCCAACCGACTGCTTTCGGGTTTATCATCATCGAGTGCCTTCCCCACAACGAAGGTTGGCTACCGTGGATCGCCATTCCACTCTGTTTCTTGCTTTGATGGTGCAGGTCGTCATAGGCTGGTTTGTCCATCTTTTGATGTTACTCGTCCATGTTAGTCTTGGTCTGCCTCTGCCGCTTTTACCTTGTATTTTCCCTTCCAATATTATTTTTAGTAGGCCGTTGTGTCTTTTACATGTCCCAAAAATTTCATTTGTCTTGTCTTAATTGTATTTAGTAGTTCTCTTTTTATTTTCAGTTGTTTTAAAACTTCATAGTTTGTTTTCTTTTCTTTCCATCCAATTCTTCCTATTCTTCTATAAATCCACATTTCAAAGGCTTCAATTTTCTGTTCTGTTTTCTTGTCTAATGTCCATGTGTCGGGTTCACCCAGCCTTTAGATGGGTATCGGACTTTTTTCTGGGAAAGTAAAGCGGCACGGGCGTAATACCGACCACATTACCCCAAAAATCATGTGTCGAAGGTCTGTAAACTGTATGATCACTAACACCATATTCCCTATACGCCAATTGGCGTGACGGTGTTACTAACACCATATTCCCTATACGCCAATTGGCATGACGAGCTCACTAACACCATATTCCCTATACGCCAATTGGCATGACGGGCTCACTAACACCATATTCCCTATACGCCAATTGGCGTGACGGGCTCACTAACACCATATTCCCTATACGCCAATTGGCGTGACGGGCTCACTAACACCATATTCCCTATACGCCAATTGGCGTGACGGGCTCACTAACGCCATATTCCCTATACGCCAATTGGCATGACGGGCTCACTAACACCATATTCCCTATACGCCAATTGGCATGACGGGCTCACTAACACCATATTCCCTATACGCCAATTGGCGTGACGGGCTCACTAACGCCATATTCCCTATACGCCTAGGAAGGCGTGGAAGGAACATTTACTTTTTTTTTTTACTTTACTCTAATTACCATCCTGGAGGATGTTGACATCTGTCAGGGTGGTCTGAGGCGCCTCCAGAGATCTCATTCAGAGCCGTCAAATAAAATCCAATCAATGACTCATTTTCCCGTGACGTAAATTCACTCGGGCACCCAGCCATCACACGCAGATAAAGCGCCATCTATTGTACAAACCTGTTTCCGTTTATAACATCCAAGCACACCTTCAACAGTTTGTGTTCTTCGTTACATCCTATATACGACCTAGCCGCATGTTACACACACGAAGTTTCATGTTAGTCACAAGGGATGTTGTCTCGCTTCATGAGGGCTACTGTGAGATCGAGGGTAGACATGTGAACTAGTTTATAATTTCACAAATTCACATTGCAGGGAGATCTTACGGTCTGTTGTGTGATGTGCGATGGGGACAATCCGACGACTAACTGTGTTTCATATGTTCGGATTTGGAGACAAAAACGATGTCCTAACATCATCAAGCGCAATACATTTTTTTTTAATATGACGATCATAATTTTCAGGAGGATGTGAACTTCCGGTCAACATGGGGGATAGGCGGCAGGAACCATTAAAGGCTATATCTGAAAAGTGTTCCTTGTTGCAGTTTCCTCATATTCCAAGTCCGGCTTGTTGCAGAAGCTACTGAGTTAAGTGCTCTGTGCACACCGTGAGCTGTGCGTTTCATCTGTTTTGATCGTGTTTCAATATTCCGATTGTTTACGATGAATGATGATATCATATGATGGAGAACAGATGGTTGTGTTCATTTTCGGTGCGGTTTCGCCTTATGTCTTTTGGCGTGTGATGAGACTACTATAATGGGGACAACAGCTACCTTTCTTTGTTTGGGAGATGAGATAGTAATTTGGATGATTCCGCTGGCACGGGCGGTTGAGCAATCATGAATTTTAATTCGTTTTGCAGTGATACCGGGGCCGTCCATAACCATAACGTGCCAGTCCGCCTGCGACACATAGGATTCGTCCAGCTTTTTTATCCGCGACTGGTCATTGTGGTAGAACCACTTGGTGAAAGTTGTATAATTAGACAGGAAGCTGGTGGTAAGCGCATGGGGCAAGCTTGTAACTGTAATTCATCATCAAGCAGCAAGTAGGTGATCATGTCTCTCCACAACTTTTCATCTCGACAGTTATTTATCATTTCTGTTGTTGACCTTCTGTCAAGCCATTCTCTTAAGCTGTCTGGTATCTTTTCTCTTTGCTTACCTCTATCTCTTCGTCCCTCAATTTTTCTAGTTGTTACAATATATTCCAGCTGTTCTCTTCTCATTACATGGCCAAAAAAATGATGATTGTTTCTTCATAAAATTGGAAGTTAGCTCTCTTTTTGACTTGATCTCTTTCAGATTTTTTCATGTCTCTTCTTAGCTGCCCATGGTATTCTCAACATTCTTCTGTAAAACCAGCCTCGATACGAGTTCTATTGTCGTGGATTCCTGAGTGACGAGAACTGTAGTTTCTCACACAAGTGTGTTTGAAGACCTCTGGCCTGGAACTACCTCGTTCACTGATAGCGAAGCCACTGGTTGTAAACCTTTGGAAGAATGGGCTCCTAAAGTTTCTTGGAATGGTTCTCATAAAGTTTCTTGGAATGGTTCTCATAAAGTTTCTTGGAATGGTTCTCATAAAGTTTCTTGGAATGGTTCTCATAAAGTTACTTGGAATGGTTCTCATAAAATTTCTTGGAATGGTTCTCAGAACACAAGGACAGATTAACATAAATTGCTGCAACTTCTAATGTTGTGCTAGAGGAAGTGATAATGAATGCACAGATTTGATCGCCAATGGTTTTTATCAATCAATCTCCCCCATTATGATTTCAGCCAAATCTTCAATTTTGTGTGTGTGTGTGTGTGTGTTGTGTGTGTGTGTGTGTGTTTGTGTGTGTGTGTGTGTGTGTTGATAACAGTATAATTATAACTAGCATGGACATTAATCGACTGATCACGTTTAAAATATATTCTCCCGCAGTCCAATTCTCTGTATGTCATTGAGTGTTCAATGCCACCTCTCGATAGTATATCCACTCATGTATCTTCTTCAATTTCTGTGTGACATTTCGAGTATAGAGAACTCTGGGAGCATATAATCAAACAAAGAGGCCAACCCAAGAGTTATCTCATCGTGTGTATCATCCATAATAAGCCTCTTATCACAATTGCTGTGACTTTGTTAACTTTGAGGTTTCTTTTCCTTATTTCTGTCGAGGCACGACCCATTCAACCCCAGATTGTCTTCTGGGTTATATTACAACGTAAATTCTAAAAGAATTGAAGCTAGAACTTTATTCATTCATTCTTTGGGTTGCGTCTCAACATCGAAGGTCAGCCATTTAATTTTGTCTCCTGTCTTGATGATGCACATTGTCATATGTTTTGTTAGTACGCGTTGTCATAGGTTTTTGTTAGTGCACGTTGTCATAGGTCTTGATAGTGCACATTGTCATATGTTTTGTTAGTGCACGTTACCATAGGTCTTGATAGTGCACGTTGCCATAGGTCTTGATAGTGCACGTTGTCATAGGTTCACCTATCCATCTCTTGATGTTTTCAGTCCACTTTAGTATTGGTCTGCCTTGCCTACCTTGCACTTTCCTCTCCACTATGACTTTTAGTAGAGTTTTGTGTCTCTTTACATTCCCTAAGAGTTTTAAACCATCACAGACTGAATCAACTGATCATGCAAAGTCACAAGCAGCACCTGCACTATCTGTGTCATATAATCATATAGGTCTAGATATAATCATATAGGCCTAGATATAAATTTGCGATTAAAAGCTACAACCAAGCATTTCCGTTTCGTTTTTGAACAACCAGGATCAGAGATCAATCAACCGTAAGTTGGAGAGCGCTATTGCAAGCTGGCATTACATGGGAGTCAGACTCCTGCATTACATGGGAGCCAGACTCCTGGCATTACATGGGAACCAGACTCCTGGCATTACATGGGAGCCAGACTCCTGGCATTACATGGGAGCCAGACTCCTGGCATTACATGGGAGCCAGACTCCTGGCATTACATGGGAGCCAGACTCCTGGCATTACATGGGAGCCAGACTACTGGCATTACATGGGAACCAGACTCCTGGCATTACATGTGAGCCAGACTCATGGCATTACATGGGAGCCAGACTCATGGCAATACATGGGAGCCAGACTCATGGCAATACATGGGAGCCAGACTCATGGCAATACATGGGAGCCAGACTCATGGCAATACATGGGAGCCAGACTCATGGCAATACATGGGAGCCAGACTCCTGGCATTACATGGGAGCCAGACTCCTGGCATTACATGGGAGCCAGACTCCTGGCATCGCTGAGAAAGGTGAACAAGAACCAACCTGGAAGAAGAACAAGTGGATATTAAAAGAAAACACTAGAAAAGCTATGCAGAGCAGAACATGATAGAAACGATAGTCTCGAACACAGCTCAGAAAACTGGAGAGAAACTAAAGTTTGTTATTTGTCTTTGCACTTGATCTGTTCTGTTGCAGGTTTTCAAAGACGCGACATTAGTTTGCTTGGCTTTGATAGGACGGAACCATCATATTGGTCATTATTTATCCCACGTTAGTAAATACAATGAACATACTCGTATACAGAACTCACAGTGCCAGAGATTTCATGAAATGGGTAACAACTGTAGTTCACATTTTGAATGGGGCCAGAAAGGATAGATTCATTCAGACTTGTAATGAACATATCAATATGTTCACTGCCTTCTTTATTCATTCAGACTTCATTCATAAGCAACGCTATCCAAGCCAACATTAATTATACATACGCTGTAAACCTACAAAGTTATCAAACATTCTCTTTATGTAAGCAACGTTAGATATGAACAGTGTTGGGTCGCTTGAATCCACAAACTTGCCTGAGACTTGAAACGTAATCTTTCTACCAAAGAAATTGAACGGTTTCAACATCATTGGTCTGACTGATGTTGCTAACGTGACGTGTTAACAGTGTGACGACAATTTGTATACGTCTCAGGCTAGAAATGACATCAATAACAATATAACCTGAACTGTACTTGTACACTCCTCGCCTTAATGTCCTATATAAATTGTTGTCTATCAACACAGCATTATTGTTGTTACATAAATACTATATATATACATATCAATGTGTGAAAAAAGTATAATTTATATCAAATTGAACAGCTCAGTATACCAGACGCACATATTTCAAACACTTGCTCGCACACACAACAAACATACAACGTTCAAACAACGTGACGTGACTCTGAAACAATGGAACCTGGCTGTCTAGGAATGCCGCCTACTTAAGCACTGATCCAGCCCACGCCCCGTTGCTCCTTTCTCTCGTCACCCACTGCCGTCAACGGAACCGTGGTCGCGTCAGAACCGAAAATCGGTTTAGTGACAGCATAATTCTGTCCGCACACCTAGCGGGTAACAATGATCGTCTAGGCTAGGATCTAAGGAATAAACCTGGCTCATATTATATTTCTAAACATGGATAGAATGTCTCTCGTGTATAAACAAATGTAATAGCCATACCTTTCACGGGTCTCGGTCTCTGCTGTTTTCTCCTCGACATGCTCGTGCTACCTGTTGTTGTCAGCTGGCCTTTGAGTCCCGAAGACGGCCGCCCGATCGAACTATGACAGCGAGGGCGAGGCACGTTGATGCTTTTTTCTTCAAGACTGGAAGCTAACGCATGCGTCGTGCCGTGGCATCTATCGTCATCGACTTGGCGTGACAAAGCTGCTTACCTGTATCAGCCCGACAGTCAAAGCTCGTCTGGGCAAGTCAAAACTAAACTTGGGGCCGTTAGAAATTGTCATCTTCGTTATACAGAAGCGAAAGTACGATGTAAATATGCAGTAAAAGAGGGGGAAATATCGAATTATTTGATATTTAAAATATTAAAGCAATAAAGTTGAAGCAATTAAAAGAACATAAAATCTTTATTTTAACAATGTCTTCCACAATGTGTTTACCACAATGGGCGGGAGTGGTTGCAAAAAAAAAAACATAACAAAAGCTGATGATGTTATTACATAACTTTTATATATGATACATGTATATTTTTGTGTGAATGCCGAATGAAATGATCAGTCGAAGAAATCAATTTACTTAAAATTAAGGCCTTCGCCTTCTTTGATTATAGTGTATTTTGTCGAATGTGGGCATAACTATCATCTAGTAAGTAGGTAGTGAGGGGGTGATTGCATTATAACTGACACAATTACTGGAGTACCGCGCGTCAAGTGACAAGTCAAGCCCTGCGATAAGTACCTGCCTAACACGGCAGCAAATGCCCAATAAGCTCAAGCCTGTGTGAAGGCAGCGATGTTAGATAGTAGAGTAGTATGGTGAAACTCCCCACAAGTTTGTGTTGACATTACAAGTGATTTGAAGAGTACATTGTAATCATCAACGTTTTTGTAATTTCCAAACATAGACCTGTCACGTCATCATAGACTCAAGTCCTACAAATATCGTGGACTAAAGCTTGGTCTAATGCTAGCCCCATTAAACATTTGAAATCGTTACTTCTTTTTATATAAAAAAACAACATTACTACACCTCAATATATCGTCTCTCTCACTCTCTTTCTCGCTCTCTCTCTCTCATTCTCTCTCTTTCACTCCCTCCCTCCAACTCGTAATATGTTAACATCACTTTTAATACCTCATTCACTGCTTCTCCTGCGAGCGACACTCGAAGGTTCGAAAAAACACCACCCGTTGATTCAACTCATTTTAGAGCTGTGGTAGCTCCCTACCTTATTTATATAGTAGCTAATGTATAGTGACGCACTTTATATAGTGGCTAATGTATAGTGACGCACTTTATATAGTGGCTAATTATAGTGACGCACTTTATATAGTAGCTAATGTATAGTGACGTACTTTATATAGTAGCTAATGTATAATAGTGACGCACTTTATATAGTGGCTAATGTATAGTGACGCACTTTATATAGTAGATAATGTATAGTGACGCACTTTATATAGTAGCTAATGTATAGTGACGCACTTTATATAGTAGCTAATGTATAGTGACGCACTTTATATCGTATCTAATGTATAGTGACGCACTTTATATAGTAGCTAATGTATAGTGACGCACTTTATATAGTAGCTAATCTATAGTGACGCACTTTATATAGTAGCTAATGTATAGTGACGCACTTTATATAGTAGCTAATGTTTAGTGACGCACTTTATATAGTAGCTAATGTATAGTGACGCACTTTATATAGTAGCTAATGTATAGTGACGCACTTTATATAGTAGCTAATGTATAGTGACGCACTTTATATAGTAGATAATGTATAGTGACGCACTTTATATAGTAGTTATGTATGGCGACGCACTTTATATAGCAGTTATGTATAGTGACGCACTTTATATAGTAGCTAATGTATAGTGACGCACTTTATATAGTAGCTAATGTATAGTGACGCACTTTATATAGTAGCTAATGTATAGTGACGCACTTTATATAATAGCTAATGTATAGTGACGCACTTTATATAATAGCTAATGTATAGTGACGCACTTTATATAGTAGCTAATGTATAGTGACGCACTTTATATCGTATCTAATGTATAGTGACGCACTTTATATAGTAGCTAATGTATAGTGACGCACTTTATATAGTAGCTAATCTATAGTGACGCACTTTATATAGTAGCTAATGTATAGTGACGCACTTTATATAGTAGCTAATGTTTAGTGACGCACTTTATATAGTAGCTAATATATAGTGACGCACTTTATATAGTAGCTAATGTATAGTGACGCACTTTATATAGTAGCTAATGTATAGTGACGCACTTTATATAGTAGATAATGTATAGTGACGCACTTTATATAGTAGCTAATGTATAGTGACGCACTTTATATAGTAGCTAATGTATAGTGACGCAATTTTATAGTGGCTAATGTACCAGTAACCCACTTTTATAATGACTATTGTACTAGTGACCCACTATTATAGTGGATAATGTAATAGTGACCCATTTTTATAATGGCTAATGTACTAGTGACCCACTTTTATCCTGACTAATGTACTAGTGACCCACTATTATATTGGATAGTGTACTAGTGACCCAATTTTATAATGGTTAATGTACTAGTGACCCACTTTTTTAATGGCTAATGTACCAGTCACCCATTTTTATAATGACTAAAGTACTAGTGACCAACTAGTATAGTGGATAGTGTACTAGTGACCCATTTTTATAATGGCTAATGTACTAGTGATCCACTTTTATAGTGGCTAATGTATTAGTGACCCATTTTTATATTAGCTAATGTACTAGTGACCCACTTTTATAGTGGTTAATGTACTAGTGACCCACTTTATATTGGTTAATGTACTATTGACCCACTTTTATAGTGGTTAATGCACTAGTGACTCACTTTTATATTGGCTAATGTAATAGTGGCCCACTTTTATAATGACTAATGTACTAGTGACCTATTTTTATATTGACTAAAGTACTAGTGACACACTTTTATAGTCGCTAATATACTAGTGACCCACTTTTATAGTGGCCAAGGTACTAGTGACCCACTTTTATAGTAGCTAATGTAGTAGTGATCCACTTTTATAGATGCTAATGTACTAGTGACCCACTTTTATTGTGGTTAATGTACTAGTGACCCCCTTTTATAGTGATTAATGTACTAGTGACCCACTTTTATAGTGGTTAATGTACTAGTGACTAACTTTTATAGTGGTTAATGTACTAGTTGTCCATTTTTATTATGGCTGATGCACTAGTGGCCCACTTTTATAGTGGTCAAGGCGAAAGTGATACACTTTTATGTGACCATAGTGTTAGTGACCCACTGTTATAGTGGACAAGGTACTAATAACCTACTTTTATACTAGCAAAAGTTTCTAACCTACTTTTATAGTGGGCAAGATACCCACGAGCTCATAATTTAGCAGCCAAGCAACCTACGACCCCCTTTATAGTAAACATGCAACCTATGACGCCCTTTATAGTAGACATGCAACCTATGACCCCCTTTATAGTGGATATGTAACCTACGACCCCTTTATAGTAGACATGCAACCTTCCCCCACCATTTTTATAGTAGACATGTAACCTACCCCCCACCATTTTTATAGTAGACATATAACCTACGACCCACTTTATAGTAGACATGCAACCTACGACCCTCTTCACGGTAGATATGCAACCCTTTTTATAGTAGACATGCAACCTACGACCCCCTTTATAGTAGACATGTAACCTGCGACCCCCTTTATAGTATACATGCAACCTACGACCCCTTTATAGTAGACATGCAACCTACGACCCCCTTTATAGTAGACATGCAACCTACGTCCCCCTTTATATTAGACGTGCAACATACGACCCCCTTTATAGTAGACGTGCAACCTACGACCCCCTTTATAGTAGACATGCAACCTACAATACAGCCTCTTACAATTACCATGTAAGCTGCGACCCCTTCTATAACAAACCAGTAAATAGAGAACACTATACGTCCCTGACAGTGGACACTTCAACGGACTAAATGCCTTGATATGAACAAAGAATTGCAAATACAGCAACATCAACGTGTGAACAGTAAATCTTGAGCAACTGCCACATTGTCTCCACCAGACCTGCGATGCTAGTATCTTCCACTATCATCATCATCATCAAGTGCCGAGCCTGCTGGCGTGGGTGATCATGTCTCTCCACAACTTTCGATCTCGACAGTTATTTAGCATTTCTGTTGTTGACCTTCTGCCAAGCCATTCTCTTACGCTGTCTGGTATTTTTTCTCTTTGGTTCCCTCTATCTCTTCGTCACTCAGTATTTCCAGTTGTTACAATATATTCCAGTTGTTCTCTTCTCATTACATAGCCCAAAAATTATGATTGTTTCTTCCTAATATTGGAAATTAGCTCTCTTTTTGCTTTGGCCAATTTCAATGTCAGTTATATCTCATATCTTTATGTGCATGTTTATGTTAGTCATGTGTCATATATCTTGATGTGTGTCAGTGTTAGTCATGCCTCGTATCGCTGTGTGCATGTCTGTGTTAGTCACATCTCATATCTTTGTGTGTGCATGTCTGTGTTAGTCACATCTCACATCTTTGTGTGTGCATGTCTGTGTTAGTCACATCTCACATCTTTGTGTGTGTATGTCTGTGTTAGCCACATCTCACATCTTTGTGTGTCCGTGTCTGTGTTAGTCACCTCTAGTGACTCGGGCAGATGGTGCTCGTAAACCTGGGAGGGCCTACCATCTAAGGGCAGAATCCCCCTACAGAAAAGATCATCTGCTGCCTTGCAGGAAGATTGGGGACAATCAAAGGCTAGGGAAAGCAAACCCGAATAAAATGCTGGCTGAAATCGGATGCACTGGGCCACTGGCGCAGAACACAGTGCAACGTATTAACGGGTGTTCAGTCAGAGCGGATCTGACAGACTCTAATTGTGATGTTCTGTCTGTGGGGGCGATCAACACACTTAGCCTGACAGCTGACTTCATATGAGAGTCTGGAATTCTTACTCTGATTGAGTCCTGAACGCAGAGAGAGAGAGAGATAACGTTTTCATTACTCTTCTTAGCTGTCCATGGTATTCTCAACATTCTTCTGTAAAACCACATTTCTACAGACTCCAGTGATTTTCTTGTCTGTTGTCCTATTGTCCATGATTCAGATCCATATGTTAAGACTGGCTCTACGTTTATGAACTCTTTTTCTTGTTTCTATTGTCAAAAACGGATTGCATAGTATCTTCTTCATTTTCTGGAAAGTTGCTTTTGCCTGAGCCATTCTGCATCTCACCTCTTTTGTACATCTTCCGTCTCAGGTTAACAAAGTTCCCAAATATTGAAATTCATTTACTTGTTTTAATATTGTTCCACTTGTACTATTTTGCACTGAGGTGATGTTTTTTTCTTTATTGTTACCATTACTTCTGTCTTTTTGCTATTAAGGCTGAGTCCTTTATTTTTGCTTTCTTTCACTATAATGTCCAACATTTCTTGTAACTCATTTTCACTCTTAGCGATTAATACTGTATCATCAGCATACCTTAGATTATTTATATTTTACGTTTATGTTATGCGTTTTAAATATGTGGTCAAACCATTTCATTTTACTGTTTATGTATTCCAATTGATTTTGGTGTCCTCTTATAAATGTGGTTTCAAGACATCATAGAGACCTTAGAAAAAGTTGGAGATCTGGCTGGACACAGAGATTCTATCAGACGGGCTGTGGTGAATGCAACGTTCTGTGAGAGATCTGGCTGGACACAGAGATTCTATCAGCCGTTCTGTAGTGAATGCAACGTTCTATGAGAGATCTGGCTGGACGCAGATATTCTATCAGCCGTTCTGTAGTGAATGCAACGTTCTGTGAGAGATCTGGCTGGACACAGAGATTCTATCAGCCGTTCTGTAGTGAATGCAACGTTCTGTGAGAGATCTGGCTGGACACAGAGATTCTATCAGCCGTTCTGTAGTGAATGCAACGTTCTGTGAGAGATCTGACTGGATGGGCACAGATCGAATCCTCCCTCGTCGGTTGTATTTGGGAGTGACCTGCTTTATTTACTTGGCCACCCGGTGTCCAGATTTAGATTAATTTGTTGCTATATATTTTATAACCGCGGTCCTAGTGGTTAGTGAACTGGACTTCTTGGGAAATAAGGTTGGTTCGATCCCATAGACGGCTTCGTGGTCCACCCAGCCTTAAATATGGTCTCTGAGAAAGTATGGCGGCCTGGCGTGGTCATGATGATAAAATGTGACGTCGATCATTGACAAAGATGTGAAATAACATAATATTCTTTTATGGGCATTAACATAACATTCTCTTATGAGCATTAACATAACATTCTCTTATGAGCATTAACATAACATTCTCTTATGAGCATTAACATAACATTCTCTTATGAGCATTAACATAACATTCTCTTATGAGCATTAACGTAAAATTATCTTATGAGCATTAACATAACATTCTCTTATGAGCATTAACGTAAAATTATCTTATGAGCATTAACATAACATTCTCTTATGAGCATTAACGTAAAATTATCTTATGAGCATTAACGTAAAATTATCTTATGAGCATTAACATAACATTCTCTTATGAGCATTAACATAACATTCTCTTATGAGTATTAACATAACATTCTCTTATGAGTATTAACATAACATTCTCTTATGAGCATTAACATAACATTCTCTTATGAGTATTAACATAACATTCTCTTATGAGTATTAACATAACATTCTCTTATGAGTATTAACATAACATTCTCTTATGAGTATTAACATAACATTCTCTTATGAGTATTAACATAACATTCTCTTATGAGCATTAACATAACATTCTCTTATGAGCATTAACATAACATTCTCTTATGAGTATTAACATAACATTCTCTTATGAGTATTAACATAACATTCTCTTATGAGTATTAACATAACATTCTCTTATAAGCATTAACATAACATTCTCTTATGAGCATTAACATAACATTCTCTTATGAGCATTAACATAACATTCTCTTATGAGCATTAACATAACATTCTCTTATGAGCATTAACATAACATTCTCTTATGAGCATTAACATAACATTCTCTTATGAGTATTAACATAACATTCTCTTATGAGTATTAACATAACATTCTCTTATGAGTATTAACATAACATTCTCTTATGAGCATTAACATAACATTCTCTTATGAGTATTAACATAACATTCTCTTATGAGTATTAACATAACATTCTCTTATGAGTATTAACATAACATTCTCTTATGAGCATTAACATAACATTCTCTTATGAGTATTAACATAACATTCTCTTATGAGCATTAACATAACATTCTCTTATGAGCATTAACATAACATTCTCTTATGAGTATTAACATAACATTCTCTTATGAGCATTAACATAACATTCTCTTATGAGTATTAACATAACATTCTCTTATGAGCATTAACATAACATTCTCTTATGAGCATTAACATAACATTCTCTTATGAGCATTAACATAACATTCTCTTATGAGCATTAACATAACATTCTCTTATGAGCATTAACATAACATTCTCTTATGAGCATTAACATAACATTCTCTTATGAGTATTAACATAACATTCTCTTATGAGCATTAACATAACATTCTCTTATGAGCATTAACATAACATTCTCTTATGAGCATTAACATAACATTCTCTTATGAGCATTAACATAACATTCTCTTATGAGCATTAACATAACATTCTCTTATGAGTATTAACATAACATTCTCTTATGAGTATTACCATAACATTCTCTTATGAGTATTAACATAACATTCTCTTATGAGTATTAACATAACATTCTCTTATGAGTATTAACATAACATTCTCTTATGAGTATTAACATAACATTCTCTTATTAGCATTAACATAACATTCTCTTATGAGCATTAACATAACATTCTCTTATGAGTATTAACATAACATTCTCTTATGAGCATTAACATAACATTCTCTTATGAGTATTAACATAACATTCTCTTATGAGCATTAACATAACATTCTCTTATGAGCATTAACATAACATTCTCTTATGAGCATTAACATGTGGTAGCATAGTTAGGAAAAGCACCCGCTTGAGCTACCGACGTTCGAACAACCTCAATATTCGATATATATATGTGTGTGTGTGTGTGTGTGTGTGTGTGTGTGTGTGTGTGTGTGTGTGTGTGTGTGTTGGTGTGTGTACGATTCCTCCTGGAAGCATTGTGAATTATACTCATGGTTGGAAAAAAAATACTCCATCCACATTGTCGGTGGACTCAGCCGCTGGCAGCAATGGGTACCAGGGTAGTACTCTGGGACGGTGAGGAATGCCGCCTCGCATCGTGACTTTCGATGGCATTAACATAATTGTCTCCTATGAGTATTAACACAATATTTTCCTATGTTGATTAATTATATGTTCCCCTATTTGCATTAACATAATCTTCTCCCATGTGCATTAATACAATATTCTCCTATGTGCATCAATTCAATATTCTACATCGCCTTATTGCGTGTAGAGAACTCTTTTTTTCCCTTATTTGTGTGTATTGTTTTTGTTTTCTTTTGCTTCAGGCGCATTGATTTGTTGTGATGAAGGCAGCAAATACAAGCACAATCACACAGCTTGCGACGTTAGAAGACTGTTTGCTGCACTGTGCTGCCGACTTGATTTCTCAACGACTGGCAGATTTGTAATTGAAGTCAAGCTTTAACCAAGCCAGTGCCTATATACCCAAACCTACTACTTCAGATGTGTGTGTTAGTGTTTGTGCTAAAAGTAGCACCGCAACATCTCGTGTACTGTAATTAAACAGGCGATGATTACCTGTCCTTACCTGAGTAATACCATGAACAGCTAAGAAGAGTAATGAAAATGTTATGAAAGAGGCCAAAGCAAAAAGAGGGCTAATTTCCAATATTAGGAAGAAACAATCATCATTTTTTGGCCATGTAATGAGAAGAGAACAACTGGAATATGTTGTAACAACTGGGAAAATTGAGGGATGGAGAGATAGAAGGAAGCAAAGAGAAAAGATACCAGGCAGCTTAAGAGAATGGCTTGGCAGAAGGTCAACAACAGAAATGATAAATAACTGTCGTGATCGAAAGTTGTGGAGAGACATGATCACCTACGCCAGCGGGCCCGGTACTTGATGATGACCTAAGTAGTTGGTGGTCAACATCATTTTAATATTACCGTGCTGTTCTTTCCCATTTATATTTCACATAGTTACTTTTTTTTATTTGTCACGTCATGTGGATGGTCCTTTGCGTCATTACATCCGGTTGAAAACCAATATTCCTTTATGTGCATTAATACAAAATTCTCCTATGTGCATTAATACAATATTTTTCTGTGTGCATTAATACAAAATTCTCCTATGTGCATTAATACAAAATTCTCCTGTGTGCATTAATACAATATTTTTCTGTGTGCATTAATACAAAATTCTCCTGTGTGCATTAATACAAAATTCTCCTGTGTGCATTAATACAAAATTCTCCTATGTGCATTAATACAAAATTCTCCTATGTGCATTAATACAAAATTCTCGTATGTGCATTAACATAAAATTTTCCTATGTGCATTAATACAATATTCCCCTATGTGCACTAATACAATATTCCCCTATGTGCATTAGTACAATATTCCCATATGTGCACTAATATAATATTCCCCTATGTGCATTAATACAAAATTCTCCTATGTGCATTAATACAATATTCTCCTATGTGCACTAATACAATATCCCCCTATGTGCATTAATACAATATTCTCCTATGTGCACTAATACAATATTCCCCTGTGTGCCCTAATACAATATTCCCCTGTGTGCACTAATACAATATTCCCCTATGTGCACTAATACATCATTCTCCTATGTGCATTAATACAACATTCTCCTATGTGCATTAATACAATATTCTCCTATGTGCACTAATACAATATTCCCCTATGTGCACTAATACAATATTCCCCTATGTGCATTAATACAATATTCCCCTATGTGCACTAATACAATATTCTCCTATGTGCATTAATACAATATTCCCCTATGTGCACTAATACAATATTCCCCTATGTGCACTAATACAACATTCTCCCATGTGCATTAATACAACATTCTCCTATGTGCATTAATACAATATTCCCCTATGTGCACTAATACAATATTCCCCTATGTGCACTAATACAATATTCCCCTATGTGTACTAATACAACATTCTCCTATGTGCATTAATACAACATTCTCCTATGTGCATTAATACAATATTCTCCTATGTGCATTAATACAACATTCTCCTATGTGCATTAATACAACATTCTCCTATATGCATTAATACAACATTCTCCTATGTGCATTAATACAGCATTCTCCTATGTGCATTAATACAACATTCTCCTATGTGCATTAGCACTATATTCTCCTTACCTAAGTAGTTGGGGGGGGGGGGGGCCGCGATAACTCAGTGGTTAGTGAACTGGAATACAAAGGGCAAGGGGTAGGGTTCGATCCCAACCGACGGCTTCCAGGTTCACCCAGCCTTAAATGCGTACCGGATTTTTTTCTGGGAAAGTAAATCAGCACGGGCGTAATACCGACCACATTACCCAAAAATCATGTGCTGAAGGTCTGTAAAATATAGGGTCACTAACACCATATTTCCCTATACGCCACTTGGCGTGACGGGGGTACTTTACTTTTTTTTTACTAAGTAGTTGGGGGTTAACATCATTTTAAAATTACCGTGAGGAGGCGAAGGCGCGCCCCACCCAGCACCAGAGCTGGAAGTCGTCAGTGACTCATAACTGATGGCTTGCGCCAGGATCGGTGAACCAAAACCATCCAGACCCTGCTACACCTCTCCGCGGTGCCTCCAGAAACAGACTAACCTGTCTAGTCTGGCCAAGCGAGCAGGGATCGAAGAGGGAAGACAAACCCGGTACTCAAAAAAGTCGGCTGAAGTCGGATGTGTTGGGCCGAAAGGCGCAGATATCACAGTGTTACACTGCAAACTTCAACACAACGTAACTACGTCCACTTAACGTCCTTTTAAGGGCGGATGACGAGGAGGAAGTCTACGGTTCGTATCCGCTAGAATACCTCAAATCATCGGGCGACCGCATCATCATCATCATCATCAAATTACCGTGCTGTTCTTTCCTATGTATATTTCACATAGTAACTTTTTTTTATTTGTCACGTCATGTGCATGGTGTTGTGCGTCATTACATCCGGTTGGAAACAGAGAGATATTATTCTTCGTTAGTAGCTGCTGTTGTGGTCAAGTTGCATATAGCATGGCTGACCTTTCAGATAGTGACGATGTTCTTACGTTCAGACCAAAGCTGAGTTGCTGAAGATTATCCATGTGATGTTATTATCCATGTGGTATTATTATCCTTGTGATGTTATCATTGTGATGTTATTATCCATGTGATGTTATCATTGTGATGTTATTATCCATGTGATGTTATCATTGTGATGTTATTATCCATGTGATGTTATTATCCATGTGGTATTATTATCCTTGTGATGTTATTATCCATGTGATGTTATCATTGTGATGTTATTATCCATGTGATGTTATCATTGTGATGTTATTATCCATGTGATGATATCATTGTGATGTTATTATCCATGTGATGTTATCATTGTGATGTTATTATCCATGTGATGTTATCATTGTGATGTTATTATCCATGTGATGTTAACATTGTGATGTTATTATCCATGTGGTGTTATTATTGTGATGTTATTATCCATGGGATGTTATCATTGTGATGTTATTACCCATGTGATGTTATTACCCATGTGATGTTATCATTGTGATGTTATTATCCATGTGATGTTATCATTGTGATGTTATTATCCATGTGATGTTATCATTGTGATGTTATTACCCATGTGATGTTATTATCCATGTGATGTTATCATTGTGATGTTATTATCCATGTGATGTTATCATTGTGATGTTATTATCCATGTGATGTTATCATTGTAATGTTATTATCCATGTGATGTTATCATTGTGATGTTATTATCCATGTGATGTTATCATTGTGATGTTATTATCCATGTGATGTTATCATAGTGATGTTATTACCCATGAGATGTTATTATCCATATGATGTTAATGTCCTTGTGATGTTATCCATGTGATGTTATTATCCATGTGGTGTTATCCACGTGAAGTTATCCATGTGATGTTATCCATGTGATGTTATCCATGTGATATTATTATCGGTGTGGTATTATTATCCGTGTGATGTTACCCATATTGTTTTATTATCCGTGTGATGTTACCCATGTGATGTTTTCCGCGTGATGTTATCCATTTGATGTTACCCATGTGATGTTATCCATGTGATGTTATCCATATGATGGGTAAAATACCACCAACAGCTGTTATGTTCACTTCCGCCTGGTTTTCAGGCTGGGTTTATCCCCATAGCCAAGTCAATTATAATAAGACAGACATTAACATTGAAAATAAGTGCTTTAAGAATCTACATACTTTGCTATGATCATTTACAAGGCACAGTGGCAGGCAAGACAACGTAAGGCAGAGGAAGAGGTTTGAGGACAACATCTGAACATAGACACGATTAGCGATTAGACTTCATGGCATCTTATAAAGAAGCTCATAACCGTAAAGATTCAAAGGAAATTGTGGAGCGGTCGTCCACATAGTGCTTCAACAACAGAGCTGCCCTTCAGGGTCAAAAGTGCTTCAAAAACAGAACTGTCAGTCAGGGTCAAGAGTGCTTCAACAACAGAGCTGTCAGTCAGGGTCAAGAGTGCTTCAACAACGGAGCTGTCAGTCAGGATCAAGAGTGCTTCAACAACCGAGCTGTCAGTCAGGGTCAAGAGTACTTCAACAACAGAACTGTCAGTCAGGGTCAAGAGTGCTTCAACAACAGAGCTGTCAGTCAGGGTCAAGAGTGCTTCAACAACGGAGCTGTCAGTCAGGATCAAGAGTGCTTCAACAACCGAGCTGTCAGTCAGGGTCAAGAGTACTTCAACAACGGAGCTGTCAGTCAGGGTCAAAAGTGCTTCAACAACGGAGCTGTCAGTCAGGGTCAAGAGTGCTTCAACAACAGAGCTGTCAGTCAGGGTCAAAAGTGCTTCAACATCGGAGCTGTCAGTCAGGGTCAAGAGTGCTTCAACAACGGAGCTGTCAATCAGGGTCAAAAGTGCTTCAACAACAGAGCTGTCAGTCAGGGTCAAGAGTGCTTCAACAACGGAGCTGTCAGTCAGGGTCAAAAGTGCTTCAACAACGGAGCTGTCAGTCAGGGTCAAGAGTGCTTCAACAACCGAGCTGCCCGTCAAGGTCAAAAGTGCTTCAACAACGGAGCTGTCAGTCAGGGTCAAGAGTGCTTCAACAACGGAGCTGTCAGTCAGGGTCAAGAGTGCTTCAACAACCGAGCTGCCCGTCAAGGTCAAAAGTGCTTCAACAACGGAGCTGCCCGTCAAGGTCAAAAGGGCTTCAACGACCAATCTAATAAAAACAGTATGTGAGGTCGAGTGCTCCAACGACCGAACTGATATAAACAGTCCAAAAGGTCAAGTGTGCTCCAACGACCGAATTGATATAAACAGCCCGTGAGGTCAAGTGTGCTCCAACGACCGAACTGATATAAACAGTCCGTGAGGTCAAGAGTGCTCCAACGACCGAACTGATATTAAACAGTCCGTGAGGTCAAGTGTGCTCCAACGACCGAACTGATATAAACAGTCCGTGAGGTCAAGAGTGCTCCAACGACCGAACTGATATTAAACAGTCCGTGAGGCCAAGTGTGCTCCAACAACCGAAATGATATAAACAGTCCGTGAGGTCAAGAGTGCTCCAACGACTGAACTGATATAAACAGTCCGTGAGGTCAAGAGTGCTCCAACGACCGAACTGATATAAACAGTCCGTGAGGTCAAGAGTGCTCCAACGACCGAACTGATATAAACAGTCCGTGAGGTCAAGAGTGCTCCAACGACTGAACTGATATAAACAGTCCGTGAGGTCAAGAGTGCTCCAACGACCGAACTGATATAAACAGTCCGTGAGGTCAAGAGTGCTCCAACGACCGAACTGATATAAACAGTCCGTGATGTCAAGTGTGCTCCAACGACCGAACTGATATAAACAGTCCGTGAGGTCAAGTGTGCTCCAACAACCGAACTGATATAAACAGTCCGTGAGGTCAAGAGTGCTCCAACGACTGAACTGATATAAACAGTCCGTGAGGTCAAGAGTGCTCCAACGACCGAACTGATATAAACAGTCCGTGATGTCAAGAATGGTCCAACGACCAAACTGATAGGAACAATCTGTGAGGTCAAGAGTGCTCCAACGACCGAACTGATATAAACAGTCCGTGAGGTCAAGAGTGCTCCAACGACCGAACTGATATAAACAGTTCCGTGATGTCAAGAATGGTCCAACGACCAAACTGATAGGAACAATCTGTGAGGTCAAGAGTGCTCCAACGACCGAACTGATATAAACAATCCGTGATGTCAAGAATGGTCCAACGACCAAACTGATAGGAACAATCTGTGAGGTCAAGAGTGCTCCAACGACCGAACTGATATAAACTGTCCGTGACGTCAAGAATGATCCAACGACCAAACTGATAGGAACAATCTGTGAGGTCAAGAGTGCTCCAAAAGCTGAACTGATAAAAATAACGTATGGTATCAAGAGTGCTCCAGCGACCGACCGGATAAACAGCCTATGAGGATAGAAAGTTATGGACAGATATCTCACCTACATCTGGATCCACGATATTTAATAATTTTGGTAATTCCTTTATTTTGAGTCTTTCTTCTTCTATCACTTATTGCAGCTGGAAAAATGAAAGTTATACAAGCTGTTTAGATGACTGCATGACTGTATGACTGCTAAAAGGATAGACCTCATCGTCATCGGCCTTTAAAATGACGTTAAGTGGGCGTTAAGTGGGCTTAGATGCGTTGTGTCGTGGTTTATTTGCGCCTTTCGACCCAAAATGTTCGACTTCTGCATTGTGTTTGTTAGCACCAAGTTAGCTCCCTTCTTTATTCTCTAGTGGCTTGGTCTGACTAGTTAGTCTGCTAGCACCAAGTTAGCTCCCCTCTTTATTCTCTAGTGGCTTGGTCTGACTAGTTAGTCTGTTAGCACCAAGTTAGCTCCCCTCTTTATTCTCTAGTGGCTTAGTCTGACTAGTTAATCTGTTAGCACCAAGTTAGCTCCCCTCTTTATTCTCTAGTGGCTTAGTCGGACTAGTTAGTCTGTTAGCACCAAGTTAGCTCCCCTCTATTCTCTAGTGGCTTCGTCTGACTAGTTAGTCTGTTAGCACCAAGTTAGCTCCCCTCTATTCTCTAGTGGCTTAATCTGACTAGTTAGTCTGTTAGCACCAAGTTAGCTCCCCTCTATTCTCTAGTGGCTTCGTCTGACTAGTTAGTCTGTTAGCACCAAGTTAGCTCCCCTCTATTCTCTAGTGGCTTAGTCTGACTAGTTAGTCTGTTAGCACCAAGTTAGCTCCCCTCTATTCTCTAGTGGCTTAGTCGGACTAGTTAGTCTGTTAGCACCAAGTTAGCTCCCCTCTTTATTCTCTAGTGGCTTCATCTGACTAGTTAGTCTGTTAGCACCAAGTTAGCTCCCCTCTATTCTCTAGTGGCTTGGTCTGACTAGTTAGTCTGTTAGCACCAAGTTAGCTCCCCTCTTTATTCTCTAGTGGCTTGGTCTGACTAGTTAGTCTGTTAGCACCAAGTTAGCTCTCCTCTATTCTCTAGTGGCTTGGTCTGACTAGTTATTTTGTTACTAAAGAGGTGGAGAAGGGTCTTCCTGGCTCTAGTTCACGGATCCTGGTGTAAACCATCAGCTATGAGTCGCTGGCAGTTTCAAACTCTGTTTTGTTATGAATTTTGCTTCCGATGCTGGTTCATTTTCCAAAAGTGGTGCATTTTATTTCTCAGATCGAGAAAGCTATGGGTTCAACCTAGCCTCTACATATGGGCACTAGAAGTTTTTGTGGGAAGTAAAGGCGGCCGTGCGTGATTCTGACCACATAGCAAAAAAATGTGTCGCTAATCCAAAAAAAATATTATCACTAACACCATGTACCCGATACACCGAGCAAGGCAAGAGGTTTACTTACTTTCAAAGACAATAATTCAAATCTTGTTTTTGTTCTTTAAGCTTTGCTTATAGCAAGTTGTAGCTTTGGTTATTGCAAGATGTAGCTTTACTTATAGCAAGTTATAGCTTTGGTTATAGCAAGTTGTAGCTTTACTTACAGCAAGTTGTAGCTTTGTTTATGGCAAGTTGTAGCTCTGCCTATATGTATACAAATGTTTTTTTTCAACTTTTAGCGTGTGTGTCACCATCCCAGTCACGAACCCAACATTGAGTCAATTTCTGACCAGGACGCAGCTGTGTCTCCTTTCTTTGAAGCTTCTCTCAATGAATAAGATCAGATGATAAATCAATGACAGTTTTATTTTAACGTTAATGTCGCTGGACCTGGCAGAACAATTATGATGTGGTTATATTTATCCTGCACGAATGCTTTACTTTCACAAAAACACACGTAAATGTGGCATCATATAAAGAAGTCTATGTCGTTGATCAAACACAAGACACATAAATGTGGCATCATATAAAGAAGTCTATATCGTTGATCAAACACAAGACACATAAATGTGGCATCATATAAAGAAGTCTATGTCGTTGATCAAACACAAGACACATAAATGTGGCATCAGATAAAGAAGTCTATATCGTTGATCAAACACAAGACACATAAATGTGGCATCATATAAAGAAGTCTATGTTGTTGATCAAACACAAGACACATAAATGTGGCATCATATAAAGAAGTCTATGTCGTTGATCAAACACAAGACACATAAATGTGGCATCAGATAAAGAAGTCTATATCGTTGATCAAACACAAGACACATAAATGTGGCATCATATAAAGAAGTCTATGTTGTTGATCAAACACAAGACACATAAATGTGGCATCATATAAAGAAGTCTATATCGTTGATCAAACACAAGACACATAAATGTGGCATCATATAAAGAAGTCTATGTTGTTGATCAAACACAAGACACATAAATGTGGCATCATATAAAAAAGTCTATGTTGTTGATCAAACACAAGACACATAAATGTGGCATCAGATAAAGTAGTCGATGTCGTTGATCAAGCACAAGACACATAAATGTGACATCAGATAAAGAAGTCTATATCGTTGATCAAACACAAGACACATAAATGTGGCATCATATAAAGAAGTCTATATCGTTGATCAAACAAAAGACACATAAATGTGGCATCATATAAAGAAGTCTATATCGTTGATCAAACAAAAGACACATAAATGTGGCATCAGATAAAGTAGTCGATGTCGTTGATCAAACACAAGACACATAAATGTGGCATCATATAAAGAAGTCGATGTCGTTGATCAAACACAAGACACATAAATGTGGCATCAGATAAAGAAGTCTATATCGTTGATCAAACACAAGACACATAAATGTGGCATCAGATAATAAAGACTATATCGTTGATCAAACACAAGACACATAAATACCTAGCGACGACCCCTTATTCACCCATGAGTAATGTGAACAAAATGTCCAAGTCAACGGCCAGAACCTTGCTCATCGGCTAAGGACCGTACATAACTGTAGACTGGATCAGACTCCACACAGTTAAATCTGCTCATTGTAGAGCTACATACCAGTGCTGATGTTTGTAGACTGGATCAGACTCCACACAGTTAAATCTGCTCATTGTAGAGCTACATACCAGTGCTGATGTTTGTAGATTGATAATGAGAAAATAACTGGTCACGTCCTCCACTGTAGCAAGAGTTCCACAGCACGAGGTCCCGTCCTAGTTGGGACGAAACAAACTAGGTGAGATGAGGACACACTATCCCTACCTCGATGCACTTCCACTGCCCAACTCTCAACGAACTCCCTCCAACTGTCCCAGAAACAACGAACTCTTTAACAACCAACGTCATCATATTTACGTCACTTATCTCTCCTTTCGCACTGCACTGCACTAATTCCGTCTCTACCTATTTTGGCGTGCAAATCCACTTTTACATAGGAAGTTGTAGCTTTGCTTACAACCAGTTGTAGCTCTGTTTATAGCAAGTTGTAGCTTTGCTTACAACAAGTTGTAACTCTGTTTATAGCAAGTTGTAGCTTTGCTTACAGCAAGTTGTAGCTTTTCTTACAACAAGTTGTAGCTCAGTTTATAGCAAGTTGTAGCTTTGCTTACAACAAGTTGTAGCTCTGTTTATAGCAAATTGTAGCTCTGTTTATAGCAAGTTGTAGCTTTGCTTACAACAAGTTGTAGCTTTGCTTACAACAAGTTGTAGCTCTGTTTATAGCAAGTTGTAGCTATGCTTACAGCAAGTTGTAGCTTTGCTTACAGCAAGTTGTAGCTTTGCTTCCAGCAAGTTGTAGATTTACTTCCAGCACGTTGTAGCTTTGCTTACAGCAAGTTGTTGCTTTGCTTACAGCAAGTTGTAGCTTTACTTACAGCAAGTTGTAGCTTTGCTTCCACAAGTTATAACGTTATTTCCAGAAAGTTGTAGCTTTTTGCTTACAGCAAGTTGTAGCTTTGCTTACAGCAAGTTGTAGCTTTACCTCCAGCAAGTTGTAGCTTTGCTTACAGCAAGCTGTAGCTTTGCTTCCAGCAAGTTGTAGCTTTGCTTCCAGCAAGTTGTAGCTTTGCTTACAGCAAGTTGTAGCTTTACTTCCAGCAAGTTGTAGCTTTGCTTACAGCAAGTTGTAGCTTTACTTCAGCATGTTGTAGCTTTACTTCCAGCAAGTTGTAGCTTTGCTTCCAGCAAGTTGTAGCTTTACTTCCAGCAAGTTGTAGCTTTGCTTCCAGCAAGTTGTAGCTCTGCTTATAGCAAGTTGTAGCTTTGTTTATAGTAAGTTGTAGCTTTGTTTATAGTAAGTTGTAGCTTTACTTATAGCAAGTTGTAGCTTTGTTTATAGTAAGTTGTAGCTTTGTTTATAGCAAGTTGTAGCTTTGCTTCCAGCAAGTGTTAGCTTTGCTTACAGCAAGTTGTAGCTCCGCTTATAGCATGTTGTAGCTTTGTTTACAGTAAGTTGTAGCTTTACTTATTGCAAGTTGTGTTGCATTGTATACCAGCACACATTTGTTCGGCCTAGTTGTTAGTTTTGCTAAACCTTTGCTAAGGCAGCAGTTGTCTGTGGTCAGAACTGCCTTTCACAAGAAGGACATTATATTAGACTGACGAGTCGTTCATATCCGATTTACCAACTGTTACGTCGAAACCTTCCCAGATTAGCCTGTTGGCTTTCTAACCGGCTAGAAACGTATGTTGATCTAATAACGAAAGACAGGCCTCGTACTCGCTAAAATTGTTCGTCTGACCCACGATCATCTAGTAAGTCAAGTACTACCACCATTGCTACCACCATTGCTACCACCATTGCTACCACCATTGCTACCACCATTGCTACCACATTGCTACCACCATTGCTACCACCATTGCTACCACCTAACTTTTAATCTCGATGACTCGCTCCAAATGTACCCGACATACTCGGCGTTTCAGCGTAGTAAGAGTTTTAATACAAATCAGCCATCTTTTAATAAGTTATAGAGCGTCAGCAGTAACAAACACCTGCAGACGTACACACGCACACTTCACACACATATACCAACGCATATACAACGTGCACAACCATAAAGGCATACATAATCTACATATATGCATGTAAGGGAGGCAACTGGAAATAATCTTTGTATTTATTACTACAGAGTTATGGATCGATACAAAAACATACAGTATGTCCCTAAAAGATTGTACCTTTATCTATAAATTGTTGTCCCCCTCCACACCACTTAGGTGATATGAAGATCCTCGTTATACCAAAGGGAATGTAGTATCTGAAAGTCTTTTGTCCTACCCTACACAGATTCAATATGGCCGCCCTTCTGGACACGTAAGATATCTTGTCGATAGTCAATTTCCCCACATACTCGACTCAACATGTCTAATGGTAACGGCCCCAAAGGTTTCTTTGCTCCGATTTCTCAGTTTCATCCAAATCTGTCTCTTTGCATGCGGCTGACATTTCAGCTTCAGGTTTTATGCTTCAGTTACAATCAGTGCTTCTGACAAATCCTACATCCTCCAATCTTCTGAAAAAAGAAAATAATTAAAGGATTACATTATTTCTTGGATACACAGCAAAGAGATGAACCGTACAAGAAATAAAATTCGTTCTAAAAAGTACTAACTATGAATTGTCACACACAAAAAAAGATTTTTTTGCAATAACAGAAAATAAAAAAAAAAAATTTTCCCGTTCGCCAGCTTTCAACTCTGGCGTAGTCCCAAGACTAGGAAATGAATTTTGCGTGTTAATCCATTTTTCCCGGCAGCCGTGTGCACTGGGGTCCCTCGCCATACAGGCAGATAACTCCGTCTTCGGAGGTACTCATATTTTTTCGTCGATGAGCAATTGACGTTTCAAGCCGGGTCCCCCAGGACTGAGACCAGGGGTGGTTGCCGCAGAGAGAAATCATAAATAAAAATCCCAATGGTGCAGCCGGGATTTGAACTCACAACCTCTCTGTCCCAAGGGCGGCGTCTTGCCTCGAGACCAACCAGTCCCCCAAAAAAGAATTAATTTGTTCAAGATCCTAAAAAGTGAAATAAGATATTTAAATTAAATCGATTAACTCTAACAATAAAATAGGATATGAAACATTCCCTTTCACACATAATAAGTACAGAGACAGAGCTTATATTGGTTTAACACTTAAAAGTAGAAAAAAAAGTTGTCTAAGTAAAGGAAAGAATTAAAAAAATAGTCAACAACGCGTGATCCCAATGTGTAACTAATCTAGGTACTAGCCACGCCCTACGTCGCTAGACTTCGGTGATCGGACGAGAACCGGTATTTTCAACGTGGTATGGCCGTAGACAAGGAACAACGTGCAAGAAGAATACAAATACTTACTGACTTTCTCGACACAGGAGAAAGTGTCTAAAGCGAACTCATTCTCATTGGTTCCCTGGTCGATTATCTATTGTGTTGGTTCAAACTTGTATTGAAGATAGCGAGTGTCTGCGCTTTTTGACTGTTTCGAGAAGTTGAAACTGACTGCATTGAGCAGAGTTCGTCCCAGAAGAGAACCTGCTCTGGAAGCAGTCAGCCACTGGTTGCATATGGACGAGTGCATCAAATGCATTCAACCTCCCAGTAAAAGTCGTGGCAGGCCTGGAATACAGACTAAACAGTCTGGTCGTCGAATGAGTAAGGATCGGTAAGGTAAGTGAACACCGGTATCAAAAGGTACCGTGCTGAAGTCAAATATATTGAGCCAAACGGCGCAAATGATCGCAAGCAAGTTGTTTATCAGCCATAACGTAAACGAAGCTACGACCATTAAACCACCTTCAAGTGGCGGAAGATCAAGAGTTGTAGACGACCAGCAAACACATTAGAAGATATACGAGATCCGCACAAGAAGTACATGAACGATAAATGAACAAATATTAAGAGCTTCGGTTGGTGACGCCAGTCAAGATGGCCACCTTGTCAAATCTTTCCAGCACTGGTGGCGTTTTCGCTGCTGCGTATTTTCAAATGATTCTTTCTGGTGCGCATTTTCGTTTGCGGAGATGGCATTACTTGGACCAAATCCATCTAACCACGGAGGCAACCAAGATTTAACGCCAGCGCAAGGCGGGTCGTGCTACTGGCGACGACCGTCGATTAGAGTGGATCGGTTAAAATACTTAGTTTTTACATGGGATAAGATGTATGATCCGTGTTCGACTGAAAATTTTGCAAAAAGCATCATTTGTTCGGACAATAGTGAAGATACTCGGTAATGAACGCAACAAATTCCACTAGAATACAGATATTGAATAGAACAGAAGGTGACTGGGCACGTAAATCACAAGAGAATTAGACTTTGTTATACACCCCGCAGTGAAAGTCGCTGCAAGGAAAACACAGAAAGACGCTTATAAAAGCAGACATGATAACCCTCCTCAAAGACAATACCAATTGACAGCATGGAAATTGCTACAATTAACAAATCATACATTTGGAAAGACATTGGCCATGCAATATATTCATAAACAACAAGACCAGAATGGCTTTGGATGAGTCGGTTGATACATGCAACACAACCGTTGTACAAACGCTTTCCTCGCTTATTATTTTATTTCATCCATCCATACCATCTGTCATTCCTACTATTTAATTCTAAAGCTGATTGTAGCGTTTCAGTTGTTTTTGTTTTTAAATAGATGTCTTAAGATTTCTTCTCTGGCACCTAGCAAGACACACAAATGCTGCACTAATCTTAATCAAGCAGAGGGCAAACGTAAAAGTTACATATACACATACAGCACGAAAACTGAAGTATTGCATATTTAGAGTACAAATATAGAGCTTATCGTGGTTTGACATATGATAGTTGAAATAAAAAATTTTCTAAGAAAGGAAAGAAAAAGATAAGTCTACAACGCCTGGTATTCCCAAGCGGTCACCCATCTAAGTACTAGCCACGCCCTACGTTGCTTGACTTCGGTGATCGGACGAGAACCGGTATTTTCAACGTGGTATGGCCGTAGACAAGGAAACAACGTGCAAGAAGAATACAAATACTTACTGACTTTCTCGACACAGGAGAAAGTGTCTAAAGCGAACTCATTCTCATTGGTTCCCTGGTCGATTATCTATTGTATTGGTTCAAACTTGTATTGAAGATAGCGAGTGTCTGCGCTTTTTGACTGTTTCGAGAAGTTGAAACTGACTGCATTGAGCAGAGTTCGTCCCAGAAGAGAACCTGCTCTGGAAGCAGTCAGCCCTTGGTTGCATATGGACGAGTGCATCAAATGCATTCCACCTCCCAGTAAAAGTCGTGGCAGGCCTGGAACACAGACTAAACAGTCTGGTCGTCGAATGAGTAAGGATCGTAAGGTAAGTGAACACCGGTATCAAAATGTACCGTGCTGAAGTCAAATATATTGAGCCAAACGGCGCAAATGATCGCAAGCAAGTTGTTTATCAGCCATAACGTAAACGAAGCTACGACCATTAAACCACCTTCAAGTGGCGGAAGATCAAGAGTTGTAGACGACCAGCAAACACATTAGAAGATATACGAGGTCCGCACAAGAAGTACATGAACGATAAATGAACAAATATTAAGAGCTTCCGGTTGGTGACGCCAGTCAAGATGGCCGCCTTGTCAAATCTTTTCAGCACTGGTGGCGTTTTCGCTGCTGCGTATTTTCAAATGATTCTTTCTGGTGCGCATTTTCGTTTGCGGAGATGGCATTACTTGGACCACATCCATCTAACCACGGAGGCAACTAAGATTTAGCGCCAGCGCAAGGCGGGTCGTGCTGCTGGCGACGACCGTCGATTAGAGTGGATCGGTAAAAATAATTAGTTTTTACATGGGGTAAGATGTATGATCCGTGTTCGACTGAAAATTTTGCAAAAGCATCATTTGTTCGGACAATAGTGAAGATACTCGGTAATGAACGCAAAAATGCCACTAGAATACAGACATTGAATAGAACAGAAGGTGACTGGCACGTAAATCACAAGAGAATTAGACTTTGTTATACACCCGCAGTGAAAGTCGCTGCAAGGAAAACACAGAAAGACGCTTATAAAAGCAGACATGATAACCCTCCTCAAAGACAATACCAATTGACAGCATGGAAATTGCTACAATTAACAAATCATACATTTGGAAAGACATTGGCCATGCAATATATTCATAAACAACAAGACCAGAATGGCTTTGGATGAGTCGGTTGATACATGCAACACAACCGTTGTACAAACGCTTTCCTCGCTTATTATTTTATTTCATCCATCAATACCATCTGTCATTCCTACTATTTAATTCTAAAGCTGATTGTAGCGTTTCAGTTGTTTTTGGTTTTAAATAGATGTCTTAAGATTTCTTCTCTGGCACCTAGCAAGACACACAAATGCTGCACTAATTTTAATCAAGCAGAGGGCAAACGTAAAAGTTACATATACACATACAGCACGAAAACTGAAGTATTACATATTTAGAGTACAAATATAGAGCTTATCGTGGTTTGACATATGATAGTTGAAAAAACAAATTTTCTAAGAAAGGAAAGAAAAAAGATAAGTCTACAACGCGTGGTATTCCCAAGCGGTCACCCATCTAAGTACTAGCCACGCCCTACGTTGCTTGACTTCGGTGATCGGACGAGAACCGGTATTTTCAACGTGGTATGGCCGTAGACAAGGAACAACGTGCAAGAAGAATACAAATACTTACTGACTTTCTCGACACAGGAGAAAGTGTCTAAAGCGAACTCATTCTCATTGGTTCCCTGGTCGATTATCTATTGTGTTGGTTCAAACTTGTATTGAAGATAGCGAGTGTCTGCGCTTTTTGACTGTTTCGAGAAGTTGAAACTGACTGCATTGAGCAGAGTTCGTCCAGAAGAGAACCTGCTCTGGAAGTAGTCAGCCACTGGTTGCATATGGACGAGTGCATCAAATGCATTCCACCTCCCAGTAAAAGTCGTGGCAGGCCTGGAACACAGACTAAACAGTCTGGTCGTCGAATGAGTAAGGATCGGTAAGGTAAGTGAACACCGGTATCAAAATGTACCGTGCTGAAGTCAAATATAATGAGCCAAACGGCGCAAATGATCGCAAGCAAGTTGTTTATCAGCCATAACGTAAACGAAGCTACGACCATTAAACCACCTTCAAGTGGCGGAAGATCAAGAGTTGTAGACGACCAGCAAACACATTAGAAGATATACGAGGTCCACACAAGAAGTACATGAACGATAAATGAACAAATATTAAGAGCTTCCGGTTGGTGACGCCAGTCAAGATGGCCGCCTTGTCAAATCTTTTCAGCACTGGTGGCGTTTTCCCTGCTGCGTATTTTCAAATGATTCTTTCTGGTGCGCATTTTCGTTTGCGGAGATGGCATTACTTGGACCACATCCATCTAACCACGGAGGCAACCAAGATTTAGCGCCAGCGCAAGGCGGGTCGTGAGTAGTAGGAGGTGGACACAATGCTCCTGGTTTTTTAGTTGACCAAAGAGAAGGAGGAAAGGAGAAAGATTTCCTCCTTCAAGTACAAGAGTTATATAGAGACTACGGCAAGCCGCGGCAAGCTGCGGCAAGCCAGAGTGATGTCATGATATATATGTATATATGAATAGGGGTTGTATAGTGCATGAAGGGGTGAGTCATGTATTGGACATCAGTTTTTCCCGCCAAAGTGACTTCCAATAGGAGCTAGTGTGTGTGTGTGTGTGTTGTCGGCTATAGACCACGCCCACTCCGGAAGTGAAACTACCATATTAGGGAGTAGTGATACGTTAGTTATTTCATAGTTATGGTGAGTATATATACATATAATAGTAATAGTAATAGTTATTATATTTACGTGGACGTAAATGGGCCTCGTATTTAAGATATGGACCATAAGTAGGTATATATACATACATATATATTGGCAAATCTTGCTGGCGGTATGAACCGGCAGCTCAATATCTCCCACCGTGCCACATAATGACCCAATCAATAAACCGCTCGCGTGAGTTTAATGATTATTGTCTCCAGCGAGCGCGAAACGCCAACAGGTTATGTAAAAAAAGGCGCGTACACGGTTTAATATATTCATTCGACTAGCGTCGGTCGGTCAGTCAGTCACGCGGTACCCACAGTGATAACACTGCTAGATACGTGTCCATATCTGTAAATCTACCACCAGAGCCTCACCGATAATATCCTACCAGAGCTGTAAATCTAACAGCTGATAACCAGAGGTGTTATACTGAAACAACGTCGGAGAAGCTAGGAGAACCACCTTTAAAAACCAACATTATAAGAATACAGGTAAGTTGAAATTTTGCTTAAAATACATAACAATGTGTGTTTATTATCATAGTTTTATTAATGGAAACGAATTACGTAACATATAGGAACGTGTTCGGTAAGTGTCGTAACGGTCACAGAGCAAAGCTGTTACGAAATAGAGTCCACATCGTCGTATCCTTTTCGTTAGAGAAGTCTTGGAACTTTTTCCAACCTCCGTTTTTTACAAGCCAGTCTCCGAATAATCCACCGATAAACATCCCGGCAAAGAAAGCGAAGTTCTTTTCCAGAGAAGATATATCTGTATCAGAATCGTAAAAGTCTTTGACATGGTTCTTAATTAGTCGATAAGCCAGCGTATAAATAACCACGAGGCGGCCACAGTTTAAAATTCCATCTGAAACCATATAAACCACAATGGTCGCAAACGAGGCGTAAATATCCTTATCCCCGACTCCCAAAGTCATACCAGCGAATAACGAGTCATATCTCTCTGATACCGTATAGACTAGTTTAGCCATTGATTTATAAAACGGGGAAATCTTCTTTTTAGTGTTATCGTAAGTGTGGATAATATCAACAGCTAAGACCACAATTCGTTCGAAATTGTACCCACACACATTTTACAATCAGAACTAGTCATTTTCGAATCCATATAAGATAAATTCAGAAGCGCGCGTGGTACGTGAAATCAATAATGTGAAACATGTCTGGACATGTTCGGTTATACATTACGCGTGAGTCACACAAACTGAGCGATGTACATGATTAAGTTCCACGAAGCTTATAGTTCCAGTCGCGTTAGTACAAACACATATTGTAAAAGTGGTATGGTTATGATAGTGATATGAACATGATAGGGATAGAGACTCAAATATGTCGATAAAAGCTTTAGTAAACACCTAGATACCCGCTCACCGACAAAATATAATATTTAAAACTAACTGTTAATGGATGCGTGTTTTAGTTAAGTAATAAGTACGTAGATGTTGATAATGTGTTTTGAGTGTAAAGATTAAAGTACTGATAAGGGAGAGCTAGACCGAGAGAGAGAGAGAGAGAGAGAGAGAGATAGAAAGAAAAAAGAAAGAAAGGTAGAGAGAAAGAAAGAAAGAAAGAAATAATCGAAGCATACTGATACAGCATTGGCTGACGGTTAGAGGGAGTTATAATACGATCAGGAAGATGGGCTTTATAACATAACCGCTCACTGATAAAAATATAATTTTTAAAAGTAAGTGTTAATGGATGCATGTTTTATTTAATGAGAATTATGTTCGTTATGTGTTTTGAGTGGAAAGATTAAAGTACTGATAAGGGAGAGCTAGACCGAGAGAGAGAGAGAGAGAGAGAGAGAAAGAAAGAGAGAAAGAAAGAAAAGAAAAGAAAGAAAGAAAGAAAGAAAGAAAGAAAGAAAGAAAGAAAGAAAGAAAGAAAAGAAAAGAAAGAAAGAAAGATTTGAAACGGTCTGATATAGCGGTGGTAGACGCTGAGAGACAGTTATAGTAAACTAGCGAAAGCGGAGAAATGAGTCATATCTGGCTATAGCGTTAATGATAGTAAGAGCGAAGGATGAGTTTTGTGTTGTACGGGGATGGTGTAAGACATGATAACCGGTGAGGTTAGGTGTGCTAATGAAGTGGTCGATAACTAATAAATGTCTAGTAACATATAGTATGTGTGCGTGCGTACATGTGTGTGTGTGTGCGCGCGCGTGCGTGTGCGAGCGCATGTTATATATGTATACTATTTCAATGTATTTTTGGTACGCACACTAAATGCGTGGTTTTATCTCGTTGACAGATGGCCTCACGTAACGAACTTGTAAGCAGACCACGCCACGTGTGTGAAACGTGTGGGAAAAGCTTTACACGGCGACACGATCTAGCCAGACACGTAGATAGTGCGCACGGCCAACAGAGATATCCGTGTCCTATATGCGGCTGCATCTTTACAAGATCCACAAATCTTACCAAACATGTGGCGAAGAAACACGCAGCATATGCATCTATATCATCGGCACCAGCACCGGCTACATCAAGGGCCCCGATAGTATTCTCTGCAACAGACAACAACGTTGCAGAGACCGGGGATGAAGAACACTCTATAAAGAAACCCCGAGTAGATAACACTCGTGGGGGTGAGCAGTCTAGAGACAGTACAGAACACATATCATCTGTACGCATTAATACTAAATACTCGTGTAAAGACTGCGGGAAATCTTCAAAAGACAAGACAATCTAGATCGGCATGTAGACACTGTTCACAATAAACAGACATACCAGTGCCCTATATGTGTATGCGAATTTAACAGACAGGACAATCTAAGAACACATATTAAAAACAAACACCAACTACCGATATCAACAAGTACAAGCTCAACATCCTCGACAAGACCATCAACCACCTCCACAACAGCAGTGTCAACCACCTCCACAACAGCAGTGTCAACCTCCTCCTCCTCAACACCGTCAACCTCCTCCGCCACCTCATCAGCTCGATACCGACGACCTGTTCAAAGTCCAGAGCTGAACCAACAAATAAGAGGAAGCGGAATAATGAACAATCGATAGAGAGTCAACACAGCAAGAAGGCGCGAACGGATCTAGAATTAGACAGTTTAGCTAGTTTACCAGCAGATGTTAGACAGGTCTATGTCGACAACTGGTCTGCAATAAGGTCACATAGTAATAATAATAGGCATCTGTCAGTCCACACGGTCTTCCATAAACCAAATTCACCCCTAAGGGCAAACTGGGCAAATATCCTAAATCCCATCTTTAATAACCAAACACGTAGATTTAAAATAAATTATTCTCACAATTTCATCCTGCGGAATAAGAAAACAATGATCTTCGGTTTTTCCATAGTAGTTTCAATAATAGTTTAATTCTTGCAACTCCGATGGTTATAAATAACAGAGCAGATTTTGATAGGTTCCTCACACAACTACAAGATAGCGACCCCTTAAACCACGCAAATCATAATAGACCGAGCACTAAATATAGCGTCGAAACCCTTCCAGCACTTCGTTCTATTTCTATAATTTCGTAGAATATCCTATCGGGTGTCTAACCACCGAACTGCCACAACACATTACAAACAATAAATTCATTTATACATTACAAAATAGCAAGCATGGGCCAGCATATACTGATAATCTCTGTTTCTTTAGATGCGTAGCGTTATTTAGGGGTGGTAATCTCAGTAATTTACACACACCCACCAGCGATCTCCTGAAACAGTGGCATGACCACCAGGGGCTAGATATAGACGACGAGTTCCCCGGTGTAACGCTAGCGCAGATTCCCTCACTAGAGAAGTGTTTCGGTATTAACGTGGACGTCTTCGCTTTTGACAAAGACCAAGCCCTGTCCCCAATGCTAAGAGGTAGTACGACTTTTAGCGACACCTTACGAGTTCTATTTTACGAGGAACATTTTATGTATATAGAGGATATAGATAAGGCGGCCCGGCTTTTTCTTGTCCTAAATGTGGAAAATTGTGGAAAAGTTTACGCCGCATGACAAGACACGAGAAGACATGTACCGGGGATAAGCGAAAAGACAAGTATATCGGAGGAGTTTATAAGAACAAAGAGGGTATACTCGAAACGATAGCTAATAGGGGTATAGAAGTTCCTAATAATTACGTGTATCCCTACAGAGCGACGTACGATTATGAATGTTACTTTAGTAATGTACCGACGACAGATGGAAACACTAGTAGTGTGACCGAATATGTAGCCAGGCATATTCCAATGTCTGTGCCGTAGCCAGTAATATTCCGGGTTATGAGAAACCAGTATGTTTTGTGAGCGAAGGTGATTCTCAAAAATTAGTGAGTAAAATGATAGATTATCTAGAGACATTAGCGAAACGGGCATATATAATCTTACGCGGCAGTTTCAAACAGGTTTTTGACAGTTTAAGAGACAGGGGTGACTGTAGTGACCTCATAGCGAAACTCGAGTCATACTTGGAAGAGCTCCCCGTTATAGGGTTCAACTCTGGAAAGTATGACTTAAACGTTATCAAAACCATATTTAATAAGACATTTCGTAGCTGCGGCGAACAAAGTAGAAAAAGCGAACGAAGAAGATGATGAAGATGAAGAAGATGACGATGAAGAAGATGATGACGATGAAGAAGAATTGAAAAAGGATGACGATGAAGAAGAAGATGACGATGAAAAAGAAGAAGAAGAAAAGAAGAAGAAGACCCGAAACAAAACAAAACTAAGAAAGGGGTGACCTCGCCCTTCAAGTTTATCGTTAAGCGCAATAATAATTTTATGTGCATCTCCACCAGTCGACTAAAGTTCTTAGATATTATAAATTATCTCGCCCCGGGGTTCTCTTATAGTAAATACTTGGCGGCGTACAAGATTAAAGAGACTAAAGGCGTATTTTGTTACGAGTATATTACGAATCTAAAAAAGTTAGACGAAACCTCTCTCCCCCCTCATGAGGCCTTCTTTTCGACGCTTAAAAACTGTAATATTTCAAACGAAGAGTACGAGTATTGTAACAAGATATGGGCGGACAATAACATGTCCACTCTCAGAGATTTTCTTGTTTGGTATAACAACAAGGATGTCGGGCCCTTCCTACTCGCATTAGAGAAACAGATCGAATTTTACGCGGGTTTAGGTGTAGATATGTTAAGGACGCCATTTCAGTCCCGGGTGTAACGTTAAGATACCTCTTCAACACCATACCTAAAAACGTAGTCTTTTCTTTATGCGGTAAACGCGAGGCAGAGCTTCATAAAACACTTAGAGATAATATAGTGGGTGGCCCGAGCATAATCTTTCATCGCCACCACGAGAAGGACGAGACTCGAATCAGAGGTAATGCTCAAAACGTAGTAGAGAGTATTAAAGGCTACGACGCAAACGCTCTGTATCTCTGGGCGTTGATGCAGAAAATGCCCACTGACTTTCCAATTATACGAAAAGTTGAGGACGGGTTTAGACACGTAAGGTTAATTATTACGATCAGCAGAGTAGAGAGTGGTTAACGTGGGTAGCTCACAAACACAACATTGAGTTGCGAACTCAATACAACGGGGGTGAGGTACCACTGGGACCTCGTAGGATTAGAGTGGATGGCTTCTGTCAAAAGAGTAACCTATCCGCTAATAATAAAGTCTGGCAGTTTATGGGGTGCCTGACGCACGGCATATCTGTCACCTCACTGAAAAACACAAAGGTGTTAACCCTATAAACAAAAAACCCTTGTCCGAGCTATACGACAAGACCCGGGAAATTCGCGAATATTTAACCAACGACGTTGGAGTTGACGTGGTTGAGATGTGGGAATGTGAGTGGCAAGAGCTAAAGAAAACCGATAGCACAATTATTCCGTTTCTTAAACAAGCCCTCCCCAGAGCAAAACCATCGTATGCCCGGGAAAAATTACCACTAACCATCGCGCAGATTTTGAAAGCTGTTAAAGACGAAACGCTGTTTGGTCTTGTAGAATGCGATATTCATGTCCCCGACTCTCTCAAGGAATATTTTAGCGAAATGACACCCATATTTAAAAACGTAGACGTGTGTAGAGACGATATAGGAGAGCTTATGAAGGAATACGCCGTGAAAAATAAATTATTGACGACCCCTAGACGTACCCTGATAGGTAGTTATATCGGGAAGAAAATTCTTTTGGCCACCCCTTATTAAAATGGTATTTGGATCACGATCTAGAGGTAACCAACATCTACCAGGTGATCGAATACCACCCTGTTAGTTGTTTCAAACAATTTGGGGACACCGTATCCGACGCCAGACGAAAAGGGGATGTAGATGAGACGCAGTCCATTACGGGGGAGACCATGAAGTTGTTAGGGAATTCGGCGTACGGAAAAAACTCTCACCGATAAAGCGAAACACTCGAACGTCGCGTACTGCGAGGGTGAGTCGCTTCCAAGCTCGTTAACGACCCCCTATTTAAACATATGACAGATTTAGGAGTAGGGAATATATTCGAGGTGGAAATGTTAAAAAAAGACGACGAGGTGGGACCTTCCGTTACAAATCGGCTACTTTGTATATCAATACGCCAAGCTACGGATGTTACAATTTTATTACGATTTTTTAGATCGGTTCGTAGAGAGATCATACTTTCAGTTGTGTGAAATGGACACTGACAGTCTGTATTTGGCGTTAAGTAAACCTAGTTTAGCTGCCGCCCGTTAGACCGCCTTTACTCGAAACTTTTTATAACGAGTACGATCAGTGGTTCCCCTCAGAGACCTGTAGCGTTCATCGGGAGGAGTTTGTTAGGAGTAAAGGTAATTTAAGGTAGATTGTCGAGACTGCGAAAAAAACAAAATTGTACCATAACGTACCCCCGGTTTATTTAAGTTAGAGTACGAAGGGGATGGGATGGTGTCGTTATGTAGTAAAACATACCACTGTTTTGGAGATTACTCAAAAACTATACTAAAGGGCTTAGCAAACATCACAATAAACTAGACAAAGATATATTTATGAAGGTCTCAAGACACAACAGGCGCAGGGAGGGAAAAAATGTGGGTTTTAAACGATATAAATCGAGTGTCTATACATATACACAGCACAGAAATTCTCTCTCTTATTTCTACATCAAACGCCGTGTGCACAACGACAATGTGACGACTTTTCCGTTAGGTATCTAGAGTATTTATATATATATTATGTATATACAATGATACTTCTGGATAGTTTTATGTCCAATGATACTGAACATATGTTTGTGTCGTTGTCACGTTTATATTGTATTAAAAATATATCATTAAAAAAGTATGCAGTTTTTTTTCTTTTTCTATTGTATATACATGTCACGTGGTACTGTCTCGTAAGAATAATATGGATACTCTCAGTGTCCTTGGTGTACTACCAGTAAACCTGTGTGTAAACAGAAAAAAACGAGTTACAACATCTATGACTTTCACATCTATACAATCCATTATATACGTACACATAAATGACAAATAACACGAGGCATGTTTTTGTAATTTATATATATTTTATTGATACAACACACACCGATACCGCGTATGCAGTACATCTAGACACGACATAAAAAACACAACATCTAAATGTTCAGCCTCAGCCTCTTTCTTCTTCTAAGATGACCCGGGGCAATCGTTGTTATGGTTGAATCTTTTCAACGTTGTCAGTATCGTACAAGGGAGTCCTGTAAGAACCATTATTTATCGAATAAGGCTCGTTGCATGGTGATGTAGATACTGGAAGTCTATGATCTGCCGTGGTCGACGGCTCGTTCAAGGGAAGAGGCTGTAGTGTTGTTGCATTAGCCTCGAGACGAGCACACTCGGCCAATAACTCGTCCTGCATAGCCACGAGCTGTTCGTTTCTACTAAGATGACCCGGAGATAGTGCTGGTATTGGCTGAATACTTTCGAAGTTGTAGAAAGGAGCCATGTAAAAGCCAGTATTTATGGAATATGGATCGATACTCGGCGATTTGGATACTGGAAGTGTGTGATCTAGTCTGATGTCGGGTTCGTTCACTGTATGAGTTTCTGGTTTTATTGCATTGGGTTTCGAGACGCTCATACTCGGCCAATAACTCGTCCTGCATAGACACGAGCTGTTCAAATTCTGAACGATTCAACGTGATCCCATACTTGGTGGGATATTTTAAATTCGATGTCCCGAAAATTTTCGAATATGGATCATGTCGAGACCCTCTGTATGAAGACACAGACGCTACTTTCACCCTGTAGCCAATAGTTTTGACCATTTCACGATCTGCTGTAACGTAGACCCAGCTAGTGGGTACATCGACAACTGGTGCAGCCGCAGTGTTTGTCAGCATCTCTGTATCTCAGCACTGAACGATGTGTGACTGGAGCTTTCTCACCCGCGACTTTTATAGCATAGGTCAGATTATAGATCCGGTTTAGTCCGGATTTTTAAACACTAAAATTCGTGTCCAACTTGTCTGCGATATTTTATGCCACTGACGTCATTGCACTAGAAATTTTAAATTTTGCGACACGAGCTTCGGTGCTAGTAGTCGATACACGATTCGATCGTTTATGTGTTGTCTGGTGGAATGAGGTAAACGGCATTAAGACCCTTTGCATTGATCCTCCTCGTGTTTTAATCAGTAGAAAAATACACAGAGTACAGTCCACACGCGTTACTAACAAGATCTTGTAACTGACGCGAGTTGTAGATGAGAGGTCTGTTCGAATTCCGCTCGATAAAATCGATGATCTCGGTATGTCTGGGAAAAAACCCGAAACTGTCGAAATACTCAAACTGCCCATAGCGTTGTAGTAGAGGGCGACCCTGAGAGCCCGGTCTCCAACTAGGGTCGGTATTGATAACGAAGGCTGCTGTTTTAAAGTTGATCGATATAGCGAGGTAACCGATTGCGAGCCACTACGCTAACAATGGAACACCGTCTACACAAAAATGTCAGACATAAGTACTTTGAGAATATCTCTCGTATTCATTGTCGAAGTGTTTACGCTGTGTAATCTGTAAGAATCTGTCTCGTTTTAGAGATCTCCACACGGAATCCATTCTGCGTAACTAGGACCTGTATAGGATTAGGCGTGATCGTCGCAAATTTGAGCTCGATGGCGACGGGGCCTGATTTTGCAGCTCAAATTGTTCGCGTTCAAAAGACTAGGGCTGAGATCGAATGCAAAAAGAGTGTAGGCGTTCTTGAAGTCGTTATAAATCGATGCCGTTACCAGCGTCTGTTCCCACAAGACCCACGCCAGCATGGACTTGAAGTAGGCGCGAGCGTACGGACCGCGGTCAAATTCGGTAGATAGAGGTTTACCCAAATATTATACCGGCGACCGTGACGTTTAAGTAAGTGAGGCCAAAGTTTTTAAAATTGAAGGGTTGGTGTCGTAACTTCCATTAAATGCAGCCGAGTCAGTAAGCCGAGGACTAGTCGCGTTGGTGTTTGAGTCAGAAAAAGATTTCTTGGAATGAGATAACATGCCTTTAGGAATGGCAAATGTTTAATCATAACTCTCTTCATGGGGTATCGCGCATTGCCTCGTAAAGAGAGCCTTTTCGTGAGCAAGCGAAATGGCCGGATTAACTGAGGCTTTCCTCACCAACAGGGCGGCGTAAAGGTGATGGACACTTTTATAACGACAGTTTTGTCGTGAGCTAGATGTTAAATACCGTCCTTTGAGGGGTCAACTTAATTTTCACGTCAAACCCTGTTTAGCATGTAA
>JAVIAB010000025.1:24481417-24514495 GCA_032433765.1 Megaustenia siamemsis | reverse complement strand
CCTCTATTCACACAACCACAAACCCATGTTACTCCTCTATTCACACATCCACAAACGCCATGTTACTCCTCTATTCACACAACCACAAACGCCATGTTACTCCTCTATTCACACAAACGCCATGTTACTCCTCTATCACACAAAACGCCATGTTACTCCTCTATTCACACATCCACAAACTCCATGTTACTCCTCTCTTCACACAAACGTCATGTTACTCCTCTATTCACACAAACACAAACGCCATGTTACTCCTCTCTTCACACAAACGTCATGTTACTCCTCTATTCACACAACCACAAACTCCATGTTACTCCTCTATCACACAAACGCCATGTTACTCCTCTATCACACAACCACAAACGCCATGTTACGCCTCTCTCACACAAACGTCATGTTACTCCTCTATTCACACAAACGCCATTTTACTCCTCTATTCCACAACCACAACTCCATGTTACTCCTCTATCCCACACACAAACGCCATGTTACTCCTCTTCACACACCACAAACGCCATGTTACTCCTCTATTCACACATCCACAAACGCCATGTTACTCCTCTATTCACACTTCAACAAACCATGTTACTCCTCTATTCACACAAACGCCATGTTGCTCCTCTATTCACACAAACGCCATGTTACTCCTCTATTCACACATCCACAAACGCCATGTTACTCCTCTATTCACACATCCACACAACGCCATGTTACTCCTCTATTCACACATCCACACAAACGCCATGTTACTCCTCTATTCACACATCCACAAACGCCATGTTACTCCTCTATTCACACAAACGCCATGTTACTCCTCTCTCCACACAAACGCCATGTTACTCCTCTATTTACACAAACGCCATGTTACTCCTCTCTCCACACAAACGCCATGTTACTCCTCTATTCACACAAACGCCATGTTACTCCTCTCTCCACACAAACGCCATGTTACTCCTCTATTCACACAAACGCCATGTTACTCCTCTGTCCACACAAACGCATGTTACTCCTCTATTCACACAAACGCCATGTTACTCCTCTCTCCACATAAACGCCATGTTACTCTCTCTCCACACAAACGCCATGTTACTCCTCTCTTCCACAGAAACGCATGTTACCTCCTCTATTCACACAAACGCCATGTTACTCCTCTCTCCACACAAACGCCATGTTACTCCTCTATTCACACAAACGCCATGTTACTCCTCTATCCACACAACGTCATGTTACTCCTCTATTCACACAAACGCCATGTTACTCCTCTATTCACACAACGCCATGTTACTCCTCTCTCCACACAAACGTCATGTTACTCCTCTATCACACAAACGTCATGTTACTCCTCTATTCACACAAACGCCATGTTACTCCTCTCTCAACAACAAACGTCATGTTACTCCTCTCTTCACAAAACCACAAACGCCATGTTACTCCTCTATTCACACAACCACAAACTCATGTTACTCCTCTCTTCACACAAACGTCATGTTACTCCTCTATTCACACAAACACAAACGCCATGTTACTCTCTCTTCACACAAACGTCATGTTACTCCTCTATCACACAACACAAACTCCATGTTACTCCTCTCTTCACACAAACGCCATGTTACTCCTCTATTCACACAACCACAAACGCCATGTTACGCCTCTCTTCACACAAACGTCATGTTACTCCTCTATTCACACAAACGCCATTTTACTCCTCTATTCACAAAAACCACAAACTCCATGTTACTCCTCTATTCACACATCCACAAACGCCATGTTACTCCTCTATTCACACATCCCAAACGCCATGTTACTCCTCTATTCACACATCCACAAACGCCATGTTACTCCTATTTCACACTTCCACAAACTCCATGTTACTCCTCTATCACACATCCACAAACGCCATGTTACTCCTCTCTCCACACAAACGCCATATTACTCCTCTATTCACACAACCACAAACGCCATGTTACTCCTCTATTCACACATCCACAAACGCCATGTTACTCCTCTATTCACACAACCACAAACGCCATGTTACTCCTCTATTCACACAACCACAACGCTATGTTACTCCTCTATTCACACAACCACAAACGCCATATTACTCCTCTATTCACACACCACAAACCCATGTTTACTCCTATTCACACATCACAAACGATATGTTACTCCTCTATTCCACAAACCACAAACGCCATGTTACTCCTCTATTCACACATCCACAAACGCCATGTTACTCCTCTATTCACACAACCACAAACGCCATGTTACTCCTCTATCACACATCCACAACACCATGTTACTCCTCTATTCACACAACCACAACGCCATGTTACTCCTCTATTCACACATCAACAAACGCCATGTTACTCCTCTCTCCACACAAACGCCATGTTACTCCTCTATTCACACATCCACAAACGCCATGTTGCTCCTCTCTCCACACAAACGCCATGTTACTCCTCTATTCACACATCCACAACGCCATGTTACTCCTCTATTCACACATCCACACGCCATGTTACTCCTCTATTCACACTTCCACAAACTCCATGTTACTCCTCTATTCACACATCCACAAACGCCCATGTTACTCCTCTCTCCACACAAACGCCATATTTACTCCTCTATTCACACAACCACAAACGCCATGTTACTCCTCTATTCACACATCCACAAACGCCATGTTACTCCTCTATTCACACAACACAAACGCCATGTTACTCCTCTATTCACACAACCACAAACGCCATGTTACTCCTCTATTCACACAACCACAAACGCCATATTACTCCTCTATTCACACAACCACAAACGCCATGTTACTCCTCTATTCACACATCCACAAACGATATGTTACTCCTCTATTCACAACAACCACAACGCCATGTTACTCCTCTATTCACACATCCACAAACGCCATGTTACTCCTCTATTCACACAACCACAAACGCCATGTTACTCCTCTATTCACACAAACGCCATGTTACTCCTCTATTCCACACAAACGCCATGTTACTCCTCTATTCACACATCCACAAACTCCATGTTACTCCTCTCTTCACACAAACGTCATGTTACTCCTCTATTCACACAAACACAAACGCCATGTTACTCCTCTCTTCACACAAACGTCATGTTACTCCTCTATTCACACAACCACAAACCCATGTTACTCCTCTCTTCACACAAACGCCATGTTACTCCTCTATTCACACAACCACAAACGCCATGTTACGCCTCTCTTCACACACAAAACGTCATGTTACTCCTCTATTCACACAAAACGCCATTTTACTCCTCTATTCACAAAACCACAAACTCCATGTTACTCCTCTATTCACACATCCACAAACGCCATGTTACTCCTCTATTCACACATCCACAAACGCCATGTTACTCCTCTATTCACACATCCACAAACGCCATGTTACTCCTCTATTCCACTTCCACAAACGCCATGTTACTCCTCTATTCACACAAACGCCATGTTGCTCCTCTATTCACACAAACGCCATGTTACTCCTCTATTCACACATCCACAAACGCCATGTTACTCCTCTATTCACACATCCACACAAACGCCATGTTACTCCTCTATTCACACACATCCACACAAACGCCATGTGTTACTCCTCTATTCACACATCCACAAACGCCATGTTACTCCTCTATTCACACAAACGCCATGTTACTCTCTCTCTCCACACAAACGCCATGTTACTCCTCTATTTACACAAACGCCATGTTACTCCTCTCTCCACACAAACGCCATGTTACTCCTCTATTCACACAAACGCCATGTTACTCCTCTCTCCACACAAACGCCATGTTACTCCTCTATTCACACAAACGCCATGTTACTCCTCTGTCCACACAAACGCCATGTTACTCCTCTATTCACACAAACGCCATGTTACTCCTCTCTCCACCAAACGCCATGTTACTCCTCTCTCCACACAAACGCCATGTTACTCCTCTCTCCACAGAAACGCCATGTTACTCCTCTATTCACACAAACGCCATGTTACTCCTCTCTCTCCCACACAAACGCCATGTTACTCCTCTATTCACACAAACGCCATGTTACTCCTCTCTCCACACAAACGTCATGTTACTCCTCTATTCACACAAACGCCATGTTACTCCTCTATTCACACAAACGCCATGTTACTCCTCTCTCACACACAAACGTCATGTTACTCCTCTATTCACACAAACGCCATGTTACTCCTCTCTCCACACAAACGCCATGTTACTCCTCTCTCCACACAAACGCCATGTTACTCCTCTCTCCACACAAAACGCCATGTTACTCCATTTCTCCACACAAACGCCATGTTACTCCTCTCTCCACACAAACGCCATGTTACTCCTCTATTCACACATCCACAAACGCCATGTTACTCCTCTATTCACACATCCACAACGCCATGTTACTCCTCTATTCACACAAACGTCCATGTTACTCCTCTCTTCACAAAACCACAACGCCATGTTACTCCTCTCTTCACACAACACAACTCCATGTTACTCCTCTATTCACACATCCACAAACGCATGTTACTCCTCTATTCACACAAACGTCATGTTACTCCTCTATTCACACAAACGCCATGTTACTCCTCTCTTCAACACAAACGTCATGTTACTCCTCTCTTCACAAAACCACAAACGCCATGTTACTCCTCTATTCACACACCACAAACTCCATGTTACTCCTCTCTTCACACAAACGTCATGTTTACTCCTCTATTCACACAAACACAAACGCCATGTTACTCCTCTCTTCACACAAACGTCATGTTACTCCTCTATTCACACAACCAAACTCCATGTTACTCCTCTCTTCACACAAACCCATGTTACTCCTCTATTCACACAAACCACAAACGCCATGTTACGCCTCTCTTCACACAAACGTCATGTTACTCCTCTATTCAACACAACGCCATTTTACTCCTCTATTCACAAAACCACAAACTCCATGTTACTCCTCTATTCACACATCCACAAACGCCATGTTACTCCTCTATTCACCATCCACAAACGCCATGTTACTCCTCTATTCACACATCCACAAACGCCATGTTACTCCTCTATTCACACTTCCACAAACTCCATGTTACTCCTCTATTCACACATCCACAAACGCCATGTTACTCCTCTCTCCACACAAACGCCATATTACTCCTCTATTCACACAACCACAAACGCCATGTTACTCCTCTATTCACACATCCACAACGCCATGTTACTCCTCTATTCACACAACCACAAACGCCATGTTACTCCTCTATTCACACAACCACAAACGCCATGTTACTCCTCTATTCACACAACCACAAACGCCATATTACCCTCTATTCACACAACCACAAACGCCATGTTACTCCTCTATTCACACATCCACAAACGATATGTTACTCCTCTATTCACACAACCACAAACGCCATGTTACTCCTCTATTCACACATCCACAAACGCCATGTTACTCCTCTATTCACACAACCACAAACGCCATGTTACTCCTCTATTCACACATCCACAACAAACACCATGTTACTCCTCTATTCACACAACCACAACGCCATGTTACTCCTCTATTCACACATCAACAAACGCCATGTTACTCCTCTCTCCACACAAACGCCATGTTACTCCTCTATTCACACATCCACAAACGCCATGTTACTCCTCTATCCACACAAACGCCATGTTACTCCTCTATTCATACATCCACAAACGCCATGTTACTCCTCTATTCACACATCCACAAACGCCATGTTACTCCTCTCTCCACACAAACGCCATGTTACTCCTCTATTCACACAACCACAAACGCCATGTTACTCTTCTATTCACACAACCACAAACGCCATGTTACTCCTCTATTCACACATCCACAAACGCCATGTTACTCCTCTCTATTCACACAAACGCCATGTTACTCCTCTATTCACACAAAACGCCATGTTACTCCTCTATTCACACAAACGCCATGTTACTCCTCTATTCACACAAACGCCATGTTACTCCTCTATTCACACAAACGCCATGTTTACTCCTCTATTCACACAAACGCCATGTTACTCTCCTCTATTCACACAAACGCCATGTTACTCCTCTATTCACACAAACGCCATGTTACTCCTCTATTCACACACGTCATGTTACTCCTCTCTCCACACAAACGCCATGTTACTCCTCTCTCCATAAAACGCCATGTTACTCCTCTATTCACACAAACGCCATGTTACTCCTCTATTCACACATCCGCAACGCCATGTTACTCCTCTCTCCACACAAACGCCATGTTACTCCTCTGTTCACACAAACGTCATGTTACTCCTCTCTCCACACAAACGCCATGTTACTACTCTATTCACACAAACGCATTGTTACTCCTCTCTCCACACAAACGCCATGTTACTCCTCTATTCACACAAACGCCATGTTACTCCTCTCTCCACACAAACGCGCCATTTTACTCCTCTCTCCACACAAACGCCATGTTACTCCTCTCTCACACAAACGCCATGTTACTCCTCTCTCCACACAAACGCCATGTTACTCCTCTCTCCACACAAACGCCATGTTACTCTTCGATTCACACAAACGCCATGTTACTCTCTCTTCACACAAACGCCATGTTACTCCTCTCTCCACACAAACGCCATGTTACTCCTCTATTCACACATCCACAAACGCCATGTTACTCCTCTATTCACACATCCACAAACGCCATGTTACTCCTCTATTCACACAAACGCCATGTTACTCCTCTATTCACACAACCACAAACGTCATGTTACTCCTCTCTCACACAACCACAAACGCCATGTTACTCCTCTCACCACACACAACGCCATGTTACTCCTCTATTCACACAAACGTCATGTTACTCCTCTATTCACATATCCACAAACGCCATGTTACTCCTCTCTCCACACAAACGCCATGTTACTCCTCTCTCCACACAAACGTCATGTTACTCCTCTCTCCACACAAACGCCATGTTACTCCTCTCTCCACACAAACGCCATGTTACTCCTCTCTCCACACAAACACCATGTTACTCCTCTATTCACACCAACGCCATGTTACTCCTCTCTCCACACAAACGCCATGTTACTCCTCTATTCACACAAACGCCATGTTACTCCTCTCTCTCAAACAAACGCCATGTTACTCCTCTATTCACACATCCACAAACGCCATGTTACTCCTCTATTCACACATCCACAAACGCCATGTTACTCCTCTATTCACACAAACGTCATGTTACTCCTCTCTTCACAAAACCACAAACGCCATGTTACTCCTCTCTTCACACAACCACAAACTCCATGTTACTCCTCTATTCACACATCCACAAACGCCATGTTACTCCTCTATTCACACAAACGTCATGTTACTCATCTATTCACACAAACGCCATGTTACTCCTTCATTCACACATACGTCATGTTACTCCTCTATTAACACAAACGCCATGTTACTCCTCTCTCAACACAAAACGTCATGTTACTCCTCCTTCTCAAAACCACAAACGCCATGTTACTCCTCTCTTCACACAAACGTCATGTTACTCCTCTATTCACAAACAACCCAAACAACTCCATGTTACTCCTCTCTTCACACAAACGCCATGTTACTCCCTCTATTCACACAACCACAAACGCCATGTTTCTCCTCTCTTCACACAACGTCATGTTACTCCTCTATTCACACAAACGCTTTTACTCCTCTATTCACACAACCACAAACTCCATGTTACTCCTCTATTCACACATCCACAAACGCCATGTTACTCCTCTATTCACACACCCACAAACGCCATGTTACTCCTCTATTCACACATCCACAAACGCCATGTTACTCCTCTATTCACACAACAACAAACGCCATGTTACTCCTCTATTCACACAACCACAACGCCATGTTACTCCTCTATTCACCTCAACCACAAACGCCATATTACTCCTCTATTCACACAACCACAAACGCCATGTTACTCCTCTATTCACACATCCACAAACGATATGTTACTCCTATATTCACACAACCACAAACGCCATGTTACTCCTCTATTCACACATCCACAAACATGTTAACCATGTTACTCCTCTATTCACACAACCACAAACAAACGCCATGTTACTCCTCTATTCACACATCCACAAACGCCATGTTACTCCTCTCTCCACACAAACGCCATGTTACTCCTCTATTCACACATCCACAAACGCCATGTTGCTCCTCTCTCTCCACACAAACGCCATGTTACTCCTCTATTCACACATCCACACGCCATGTTACTCCTCTCTCCACACAAACGCCATGTTACTCCTCTATTCACACATCCACAAACGCCATGTTACTCCTCTATTCACACATCCACAAACGCCATGTTACTCCTCTCTCCACACAAACGCCATGTTACTCCTCTATTCACACAACCACAAACGCCATGTTACTCTTCTATTCACACAACCACAACGCCAAACGCCTGTACTCCTCTATTCACACATCCACAAACGCCATGTTACTCCTCTATTCACACAAACGCCATGTTACTCCTCTATTCACACAAACGCCATGTTACTCCTCTATCACACAAACGCCATGTTACTCCTCTATTCACACAAACGCCATGTTACTCCTCTATTCACACAAACGCCATGTTACTCCCTCTATTCACACAAACGCCATGTTACTCCTCTATTCACACAAACGTCATGTTACTCCTCTCTCCACACAAACGCCATGTTACTCCTCTCTCCACACAAACGCCATGTTACTCCTCTATTCACACAAACGCCATGTTACTCCTCTATTCACACATCCGCAAACGCCATGTTACTCCTCTCTCCACACAAACGCCATGTTACTCCTCTGTTCACACAAACGTCATGTTACTCCTCTCTCCACACAAACGCCATGTTACTCCTCTATTCACACAAACGCCATGTTACTCCTCTCTCCACACAAACGCCATGTTACTCCTCTATTCACACAAACGCCATGTTACTCCTCTCTCCACACAAACGCCATTTTACTCCTCTCTCCACACAAACGCCATGTTAATCCTCTCTCCACACAAACGCCATGTTACTCCTCTATTCACACAAACGCATGTTACTCCTCTATTCACACATCCACAAACGCCATGTTACTCCTCTATTCACACAACGCCATGTTACTCCTCTATTCACACATCCACAAACGCCATGTTACTCCTCTATTCACACATCCACAAACGCCATGTTACTCCTCTCTCCACACAAACGCCATGTTACTCCTCTATTCACACACAACGCCATGTTACTCCTCTATTCACACATCCACAAAACGCCATGTTACTCCTCTATTCACACAAACGCCATGTTACTCCTCTATTCACACAAACGCCATGTTACTCCTCTATTCACACATCCACAAACGCCATGTTACTCCTCCTTCACACATCCACAAACGCCATGTTACTCCTCTATTCACACATCCACAAACGCCATGTTACTCCTCTATTCACCATCCACAAACGCCATGTTACTCCTCTCTTTCACACATCCACAACGCCATGTTACTCCTCTATTCACACATCCACAACGCCATGTTACTCCTCTCTCCACACAACGCCATGTTACTCCTCTATTCACACATCCACAAACGCCATGTTACTCCTCTCTTCACACATCCACAACGCCATGTTACTCCTCTATTCACACATCCACAAACGCCATGTTACTCCTCTATTCACACATCCACAAACGCCATGTTACTCCTCTCTCCACACAAACGCCATGTTACTCCTCTATTCACACAAACGCCATGTTACTCCTCTATTCACACATCCACAAACGCCATGTTACTCCTCTATTCACACATCCACAAACGCCATGTTACTCCTCTATTCACACATCCACAACGCCATGTTACTCCTCTATTCACACATCCACAAACGCCATGTTACTCCTCTATTCACACATCCACAAACGCCATGTTACTCCTCTATTCACACATCCACAAACGCCATGTTACTCCTCTCTCCACACAAACGCCATGTTACTCCTCTCTCCACACAAACGCCATGTTACTCCTCTATTCACACAATGCCATCTTACTCCTCTCTCCACACAAACGCCATGTTACTCCTCTCTCCACACAAACGCCATGTTACTCCTCTATTCACATATCCACAAACGCCATGTTACCCCTCTCTCACACAAACGCCATGTTACTCCTCTCTCCACACAAACGCCATGTTACTCCTCTATTCACACATCCACAAACGCCATGTTACTCCTCTCTCCACACAAACGCTATGTTACTCCTCTATTCACACATCCACAAACGCCATGTTACTCCTCTCTCCACACAAACGCCATGTTACTCCTCTCTCCACACAAACGCCATGTTACTCCTCTCTCCACACAAATGCCATTTTACTCCTCTCTCCACACAAACGCCATGTTACTCCTCTCTTCACAAAACCACAAACGCCATGTTACTCCTCTATTCACAGCCACACATTTGTATTTGTCTTTGAATCAACAAAACAATGTCAGTGGTCTATATGTCCTTTCTAACGTCTCGTGGAGCAACAATCAAGTCTGTATATTTTGTACTCTCTGTGACCACCCTTTTAACTGTGGCAGTGTCCGCACTCTGCATCTGCCTCCACTGTTCTCACGCAAGTCGTCTCTGATCAGCCTCGCTTTTGTCTTTCTTCCAAATCCGAACGATGGAAATTCTTGAAATCGCGTCTCCATCTCCGAAACTCAGACTAACTGATCGTAACGCTATAAATAATATTATCAGTGATCTCGACCCGAGATATCTCTATCTTATCTAGCAGCCTGTTGGAGATGGGAACGTCACATGTGATGCTACAAGTGGAGGGACGAGGCAACAGATAATGCCCTGTTTGGGATAAAATGCTGAAAATACACTCTCGGAGGATAAGCCTGGGTTAGCAAAGCAGACCGACATGTTGTAGACGTTTCCATGTTGTATGTGAGCCTAGATATTATATCAAGCTGCTAGTTATGCTGACTTTTGTTATCTGTAAAAACTCGATTTATTAAAGCTGGTTACGATGTATTTGTAACACAATTTGAAGCTGGAGATTGTGTGATGTATTTGTTGAGCAGCTGTTTATTCAGTGGGTTAGTTATTGCTGTTAAGTTGGCATTGCAGGATTCCCGGCAAATAGGTGTAAGGTCGTTTTCAGGAAATGACGAAATGTGTGCCCACTGATGGTTTCAGTAGCTTGTTGGTTATGTGCACTGTTTATTCTTACCGGTTGACATTCGAAGTCTGTAGATTGATCATTAAACTAGATAGTTAGCTGGTCGGTTGGTCGGTCAATCAGTTTTAGTTAGATAGATAGTTACTTAGTTAGTTGGTCGGTAGATCGGTCGGTCAATCAGTTTTAGTTAGATAGATAGTTACTTAGTTAGTTGGTCGGTAGATCGGTCGGTCAATCAGTTTTAGTTAGATAGATAGTTACTTAGTTAGTTGGTCGGTAGATCGGTCGGTCAATCAGTTTTAGTTAGATAGATAGTTACTTAGTTAGTTGGTCGGTAGATCGGTCGGTCAATCAGTTTTTAGTTAGATAGATAGTTACTTAGTTAGTTGGTCGGTAGATCGGTCGGTCAATCAGTTTTAGTTAGATAGATAGTTACTTAGTTAGTTGTCGTAGATCGGTCGGTCAATCAGTTTTAGTTAGATAGATAGTTACTTAGTTAGTTGGTCGGTAGATCGGTCGGTCAATCAGTTTTAGTTAGATAGATAGTTACTTAGTTAGTTGGTCGGTAGATCGGTCGGTCAATCAGTTTTAGTTAGATAGATAGTTACTTAGTTAGTTGGTCGGTAGATCGGTCGGTCAATCAGTTTTAGTTAGATAGATAGTTACTTAGTTAGTTGGTCGGTAGATCGTCGGTCAATCAGTTTTAGTTAGATAGATAGTTACTTAGTTAGTTGGTCGGTAGATCGGTCGGTCAATCAGTTTTAGTTAGATAGATAGTTACTTAGTTAGTTGGTCGGTTTGTCGGTCAGTCAGTTTTAGTTAGATAGTTAGTTATTTTGTTAGTTGGTCGGTTGGTCGGTCAGTCAGTTTTAGTTAGATAGTTATTTTGTTAGTTGGTCGTTGGTCGGTCAGTCAGTTTTAGTTAGATAGTTAGTTACTTAGCTGGTCGGTCAATCAGTATTAGTTAGATAGTAAGTTATTTTTGTTAGTTGGTCGGTTTGGTCGGTCAGTCAGTTTTAGTTAGATAGTTAGTTATTTAGTTAGTTGGTCAGTTTGTCGGTCAGTCATTTTAGTTAGGTTAGTTAGTTACTTAGTTAGCTGGTCGGTCAATCAGTTTTAGTTAGATAGTAAGTTATTTAGTTAGTTGGTCGGTAGGTCGGTCGGTCAGTCAGTTTAGTTAGATAGATAGTTATTTAGTTAGTTGGTCGGTAGGTCGGTCGGTCAATCAGTTTTAGTTAGATAGATAGTTTTTTAGTTAGTTGGTCGGTTAATCAGTTTTGTTAGATAGTAAGTTATTTAGTTAGTTGGGTCGGTAGGTGGGTCGGTCGGTCAGTCAGTTTTAGTTAGATAGATAGTTATTTAGTTAGTTGGTCGGTCATTCAATTTTAGTTAGATAGTTATTTTGTTAGTTGGGCGGTTAGTCAGTTTTAGTTAGATAGTTATTTTGTTAGTTGGTCGGTCATTCAATTTAGTTAGATAGTTATTTTGTTAGTTGGTCGGTCAGACAGTTTTATTAGATAGTTAGTTACTTAGCTGGTCGGTCAATCAGTTTTCGTTAGATAGTTAGTTATTTAGTTAGTTGGTCGGTTTGTCGGTCAGTCAGTTTTAGTTAGATAGTTAGTTACATAGTTAGTTGGTCAGTTTGTCGGTCAGTCAGTTTTAGTTAGATAGTTAGTTTACTTAGTTAGTTGGTCAGTTTGTCGGTCAGTCAGTTTTAGTTAGATAGTTAGTTATTTTGTTAGTTGGTCGGTTTGTCGGTCAGTCAGTTTTCGTTAGATAGTTAGTTATTTAGTTAGTTGGTCGGTTTGTCGGTCAGTCAGTTTTAGTTAGATAGTTAGTTATTTAGTTAGTTGGTCGGTTTGTCGGTCAGTCAGTTTTAGTTAGATAGTTATTAGTTAGTTGTCGGTTTGTCGGTCAGTCAGTTTTAGTTAGATAGTTAGTTATTTTGTTAGTTGGTCAGTTTGTCGGTCAGTCAGTTTTAGTTAGATAGTTAGTTATTTAGTTAGTTGGTCAGTTTGTCGGTCAGTCAGTTTTAGTTAGATAGTTAGTTATTTAGTTAGTTGGTCGGTTTGTCGGTCAGTCAGTTTTAGTTAGATAGTTAGTTATTTAGTTAGTTGGTCGGTTTGTCGTCAGTCAGTTTTAGTTAGATAGTTAGTTATTTAGTTAGTTGGTCGGTTTGTCGGTCAGTCAGTTTTAGTTAGATAGTTAGTATTTAGTTAGTTGGTCGGTTTGTCGGTCAGTCAGTTTTAGTTAGATAGTTAGTTATTTAGTTAGTTGTCGGTTTGTCGTCAGTCAGTTTTAGTTAGATAGTTATTTTGTTAGTTGGTCAGTTTTGTCGGTCAGTCAGTTTTAGTTAGATAGTTAGTTACTTAGTTAGTTGGTCAGTTTGTCGGTCAGTCAGTTTTAGTTAGATAGTTATTATTTAGTTAGTTGGTCGGTTTGTCGGTCAGTCAGTTTTTAGTTAGATAGTTAGTTATTTTAGTTAGTTGGTCGGTTTGTCGGTCAGTCAGTTTTAGTTAGATAGTTAGTTATTTAGTTAGTTGGTCGGTTTGTCGGTCAGTCAGTTTTAGTTAGATAGTTAGTTATTTAGTTAGTTGGTCGGTTTGTCGGTCAGTCAGTTTTAGTTAGATAGTTAGTTATTTAGTTAGTTGGTCTGTTTGTCGGTCAGTCAGTTTTAGTTAGATAGTTAGTTATTTAGTTAGTTGGTCAGTTTGTCGGTCAGTCAGTTTTAGTTAGATAGTTAGTTACTTAGTTGGTCAGTTTGTCGGTCAGTCAGTTTTAGTTAGATAGTTAGTTATTTTGTTAGTTGGTCGGTTTGTCGGTCAGTCAGTTTTAGTTAGATAGTTAGTTATTTAGTTAATTGGTCGGTTTGTCGGTCAGTCAGTTTTAGTTAGATAGTTAGTTATTTTGTTAGTTGGTCGGTTTGTCGGTCAGTCAGTTTTAGTTAGATAGTTAGTTATTTAGTTAGTTGGTCGGTTTGTCGGGTCAGTCAGTTTTAGTTAGATAGTTAGTTATTTAGTTAGTTGGTCACTTTGTCGGCCAGTCAGTTTTAGTTAGACAGTTAGTTATTTAGTTAGTTAGTCAGTTTGTCGGTCAGTCAGTTTTAGTTAGATAGTTAGTTATTTAGTTAGTTGGTCAATTTGTCGGTCAGTCAGTTTTAGTTAGATAGTTAGTTACTTACTTAGTTAGTTGGACGTTCAGTCAGTTTTAGTTAGATAGTTACTTAGTTAGTTGGTCGGTCGGTCAGTCAGTTTATTAGATAGATAGTTACTTAGTTGGTCGGTTAGTCAGTTTATTTAGATAGATTGTTAGTTATTTAGTTGGACAGTCAGTCCGTTTTAGTTAGATAGATAGTTAATTACTTAGTTAGTTGGTCGGCTGGTCGTTGGTTAGTTAGTTTGTTGTCAATTAGCTAGTTGGTTAGTTAATGTTTTGTTAGTTAGCTAGTTGGTTAGTTAATGTGTTGTCAGTTAGCTAGTTGGTTAATTAGTTTGTGTATTTTTAGATAGCTAGTTGGTTAGTTAATGTGTTGTGAGTTAGCTAGTTGGTTAGTTAATGTGTTGTCATTTAGCTAGTTGGTTAGTTAGTTTGTGTATTCTTAGTTAGCTAGTTGGTTAGTTAATGTGTTGTTAGTTAGTTAATGTGTTGTTAGTTAGTTAATGTGTTGTTAGTTAGTTAATGTGTTGTTAGTTAGCTAGTTGGTTAGTTAATGTGTTGTTAGTTAGCTAGTCGGTTAGTTAGTTTGTTGTCGGTTTGCAAGTTGGTTAGTTAGTTTTTTGCCTGTTAACTAGTTGGTTTGTTGTTAATTAACTAGTTGGTTAGTTAGTTTGTTGTTAATTAACTAGTTGGTTAGTTAGTTTGTTGCCTGTTAACTAGTTGGTTTGTTGTTAATTAACTAGTTGGTTAGTTAGTTTGTTGTTAATTAACTAGTTGGTTAGTTAGTTTGTTGCCTGTTAACTAGTTGGTTTGTTGTTAATTAACTAGTTGGTTAGTTAGTTTGTTGTTAATTAACTAGTTGGTTAGTTAGTTTGTTGCCTGTTAACTAGTTGGTTTGTTGTTAATTAACTAGTCTTACTCAGAACTGCAATAACTCCAACCCGCCCCTCCCTCGCTTCTTTTCCCCTATGATTGGTATTTTGATCCAAATATTTAAAAAAAAAAAATAGATAACAGCCAGACTAGAAATCTCATGGAAATTCTAGTTCGGTCAATCACATCTTTCACCACAGCGTTCGGCTGGGCTTCGTCACATGTAGCCAGTTGTTTCCAATTTGTAAAATGTATGTTTGTATATAAGTTAGTTTATATGTAGTGTACAAGTATGTAGTTGTGTGTACTTTGCAAAACTCCTCGTATCTTTGGTCTCCACATTGCAACGCTCCCTTGTATGTTTAGTTCCCACATTGCGGCCCCTACTCGTATATTTGATTGCCACATTTCTGTCTCTCCTCGTATGTTTGATCACCACATTGGCGCTACTCTTCGTTTATTGGTCACCACATTGCCGCCCTTTTTCGTATATTTGATCGCCACATTGCTGTCCTTCTACGTATATTTGTTCAAATACATTGCCACCCATCCTCGTATTTTTTATCACCACATTACCGCTTCTTCTCGTATATTTGGTCAGTACATTATCACCCTTTCTCGTATATTTGGTCACGATATTGCCAACCCTCTTCGTATATTTAATCACCACATTACCGCTTCACCTCGTATATTTGGTCATCACATTACCGTTTCACCTCGTATATTTGGCCACCACATTACCGCTTCACCTCGTATATTTGGTCACCATATTGCCGCCCTCCTCGTATATTTGGTCACCACAATGCCGCCCCTTATCGTATATTTGGTCACCACAATGCCGCCCCTTCTTGTATATTTGGTCACCACATTGCCTCCATCCTCGTATATTTGGTCACCACATTGCCACCCTCCTCGTATATTCGGTCCCCACATTGCCGCCCTTCTCGTATATTTGGTCACCACATTGCTACCCTCCTCGGTATATTCGGTCCCCACATTGCCGCCCTTCTCGTATATTTGGTCACCACATTGTGGCCCCTCCCTGTATATTTGGTCATCACATTGCCTCCACTCCTTATATGTTTTGGTCACCACCTTACAGCTTCTCCTCGTATATTTGGTCACCACATTGTGGCCCCTCCTGTATATTTGTCACCACATTGCCTCCACTCCTTATATGTTTGGTCACCACCTTACAGCTTCTCCTCGTATATTTGGTCACCACATTGCCGCCCTCCTCGTAAATTTGGTCACCACATTTCCTCCCCTACTCCTTATGTTTCGTCACCACATTGCCTCCCCTCCTCGTATATTTGGCCACCACCTTACAGCTTCTCCTCGTGTATTTGGTCATGACATTGACACCCACCTGCTCGTATGTTTCATCACCACATTGCCTCACCTCCTCGTATATTTGGTCACCACCTTACAGCTTCTCCTCGTATATTTGGTCACCACATTCTTAGGGCTACAGCTAGGAGGTTGTGTCAAGTTTTTAACAGTTTTAGCTCATTGATTGAAGCGCAGACAGTCAACTATGGGTCGCTGTATTCTTTCAGCCCAAGTCTTGAGTCCTTTCTTTGATATAAAAAATACAATTCTAAAGAATGTAAAATCATGAGTAAATGTGACCTACGTCACAACGCATTCAGGTACACGCTGAAGGAAGTCTCAAAATGTGAGGTCACTTCGACTTAGGGGAAGATCAACAACCGTAAATTTCTTGGTAAATCGATTCTGGCTTTCTGACAAATTCTATTGACTATTCTGTCACAATTTTTATATTTTTTTATTCCTTTAAATTGTGTTTTTACAATAATTGTCATGAGAAGGTTGTTAGATCTAGTAATTACAGACATTAACAGGGATACGTGTTATATTATAACATTGTATTTTTCAATGATCATTAATATCATAGAATATATAAGGAAACAGCAGATAAAATGGTTTGGCCACGTGACAAGGCAGAAAGATCAAACACAACGCAACGAGCCTTCAACAAACGTTTTTGAGAACACCAGACCAAGGGTCGACCATGAAAAGATGGATCGATGGAATATTAGAAGCACTAGGAAACATAACAGCAACAGAGGCGAACAGAAGAGCAAGAGACAGCAAATTATATCTCCCCTCGACGCTGAAAGGCAAATGAGGAAGGAAAGAAGAATGAAGAATGATCGTTGTTTATATAAAATACATTAACGCCTAGTGTGTATGTCTCTCATATGATAGGCTATGAAGTCTTATCATTTATTCTGAAAACATCCATGGTTTGCATTTTATGACTAGAATTTCTTTGTAGACAGTATATCTTCAAACAGAATATAACCACACCCAATGTATGGTTAAGGTTATGGAAGGCCCCGGTATCACAGCAAACGAATTAAAATCCATAATTGCTCAACCACCCGTGCCAGTGGAATCATCCGAATTAATATCTCATCTTCCAAACTAAGAAGGTAACTGTAGTCCCCATCGTAGCAGTCCCAGCACACGCCACTGTCAACTATAATCACTCAATTTCTGATATCGTTGAGGTCAAAAATATACACTCAATGTATGTTACCATCAAACTCAATATATATATGTGTACGTAGGGAGGTCAAAAAGTAATGCACACCAATTTTTTCTCGGAAACTATTCGGGCAAAATGTGTGAAATTTTCACAGATTGTAGCTGAACATCCCCTTGACACTACCTATTTTCAACATAATCTCCGTCCAAGCGTATTGCCTTACTCCAACGCGAAACTAGGTCATGAATGCCTTGTTTGTACCAAGTTTTGTCCTGCTCGCGTAGCCATTTTTTAACTGCACGGACCACATCCTCATCATTGTCAAAGTGTGTCCCACGCAGGAATTTTTTGAGTGGCCCAAACAGATGGAAATCTGAGGGAGCCAGATCAGGGCTGTAAGGAGGATGGGGCAGTACAGTCCAACCAAATATGTTCATTGCTTCCCGTGTTACCAGACTTGTGTGAGGGCGTGCATTGTCATGTTGAAGCAACAAATCTGCAGATGGCTTATTAGGCCGAACTCTGTGGAACCGATTTTTGAGTTTTGTCAGTGTTTTGATGTAAGCTGTCGAGTTGATTGTCTCACCTCTTGTCATTACATCAACAAGAATCATACCATCAATGTCCCAGAAGACAGTGATCATCACCTTTCCGGCTGATGAGATGTTTTGAATTTTTTCTTTTGGTGACTGCGGATGATGCCATTCCATTGACTGCATTTTTGTTTCAGGCTCATAATAATGTGCCCACGTTTCGTCACCGGTAACAATTTTTGACAAAAACATTTCTCCTTCAACACCGAAACGCTCCAACAATTCAGAACAGAATGTTTTCCTTTGAACTCTGTGATCATTTGTTAGGCACCGAGGAACCCATCGAGCGAAAATCTTTGAATATCCGAGAGTTTTTAAAATTGCGATTGCACTTCCCTTGCTGACTGTAAGCTGCAATGCCAATCGCTGACTCTTGATACGCCTATCCTTACGAATAATGGCATCAGCCCGTTTAACATGTCTGTGCTGGTAGCCGAGGCAACACGCCCAGAACGCGGTAAATCATGCAGCTCACTAGTACACTTTCTGCAGCTTTAATTCTCTGAACCCAGCGACTAACTGTGCTCCTATCGACTGCAGAACATTTGTACACTGCACACAGTCGTTTATGAATGTTTGCCACAGTTTCTTTTTCCGCAGCCAGAAATTCTATGACAATTCGCTGTTTGTAACGGACATTGTTGACAAGCTCCATTTTAACGGTTCATAGATTGCGTAATATTTATCCGAATGATGTGCAATTTGGTACACATAATTGGAACATGTCATATTCCAAGTGTGCAAAATTTCATATTCCTATCTTTATTATTAGCCGAGAAAAAAAATTGGTGTGCATACTTTTTGACCTCCCTTTAGTATGTTACCATCAAACTCAATATTTGTATGTGTATGTTACCATTAAACTCAATATATATATATATATATATTGTTACCATCAAACCCAATATATGTATGTGTATGTTACCATCAAACTCAATGTTTAAAAAAAACATATCATACGTCACATCTACCAATATACATCTCATGGTGTATGTTGTGGGGGATCTCAGCGGGACCAGATAAATAAAGACCGATTGTCTAAGCAGTCGCCACGACGTGTGAGACTCAATTATTTTCCCCTCAACGTTTACGTATGTTACATCAAACTAATCCTTCCTCTAATGCTAAACGACACAGCAGCTTACTAACATAATCTTTGGAAAGGGAAAATACAAGATAAAAGAGACAGAGGCACCAAGACAACAAGATGAAGAGACAGAAGAGGCAGACCAAGACTAACATGGACAATCACACCAAAAGACACAAGCAACCTATGACAACCTGCACCAAGCAAAGGACAGAGCAAAATGAGGCTCCATGGTAGCCACCTTCAATTCGGAGACGGCAGTCAATGAATGAATGAATCCTTACTCCGTGCGAACAACAAAAAAGTAGCCGACGTACAAAGATAAATGGAAATTTGCATTTGGTATTGGTGTAATAGCAACGTTAGAAACATCAAATAGGGTTTCCAGTTGGGATGAGTACACATAACAAAGGTGGGGGGGGGTGTTACACTCTCAGTTGACAGTGAGTGCCCCTAACAAGTTTAAAGTACAAATGAATGTTTATAGTTGACAGTGAGTGTCCAATAAATGAAGGTTACAGTTGGCAGTGAGTGCTCAATAAATGAATGTTTATAGTTGACAGTGAGTGTCCAATAAATGAAGGTTTACTGTTGACAATGAATGCCCAGTAATGAAGGTTTATAGTTGACAGTGAGTGCTCAATAAATGAAGGTTTACAGTTGGCAGTGAGTGCCCAATAAATATGGATGTTTATATTTGATAGTGAGTTCCCAATAAATGAAGGTTTACAGTTGGCAGTGAGTGCCCAATAAATGGATGTTTATAGTTGATAGTGAGTTCCCAATAAATGGAGGTTTATAGTTGACCGTGAGTGCCCAATAAATGAAGGTTTACAGTTGACAGTGAGTGCCCAATAAATGAATGTTTATAGTTGACAGTGAGTGCCCAATAAATGAAGGTTACTGTTAACAGTGAGTGCCCAATAAATGAAGGGTTACAGTTGACAGTGAGTTACCAATAAATGAAGGTTTACAGTTGACAGTGAGTGCCCAATAAATGAATGTTTACTGTTGACAGTGAGTGCCCAATAAATGAATGTTTACTGTTGACAGTGAGTGCCCAATAAATGAAGGTTTACTGTTGACAGTGAGTGCCCAATAAATGAATGTTTACAGTTGACAGTGAGTGCCCAATAAATGAATGTTTATAGTTGACAGTGAGTGCCCAATAAATGAAGGTTTATAGTTGACAGTGAGTGCCCAATAAATGAAGGTTTATAGTTGACAGTGAGTGACCAATAAATGAAGGTTTACAGTTGACAGTGAGTGCCCAATAAATGAATGTTTATAGTTGACAGTGAGTGTCCAATAAATGGATGTTTATAGTTGACAGTGAGTGCCCAATAAATGAAGGTTTATAGTTGACAGTGAGTGCCCAATAAATGAAGGTTTACAGTTGACAGTGAGTGACCAATAAATGAAGGTTTACAGTTGACAGTGAGTGCCCAATAAATGAATGTTTATAGTTGACAGTGAGTGCCCAATAAATGGATGTTTATAGTTGACAGTGAGTGCCCAATAAATGGATGTTTATAGTTGACAGTGAGTGCCCAATAAATGGATGTTTACTGTTGACAGTGAGTTCCCAATAAATGAATGTTTACTGTTGACAGTGAGTTCCCAATAAATGAATGTTTACTGTTGACAGTGAGTGCCCAATAAATGAATGTTTACTGTTGACAGTGAGTGCCCAATAAATGAATGTTTACTGTTGACAGGGAGTTCCCAATAAATGAATGTTTACTGTTGACAGTGAGTTCCCAATAAATGAATGTTTACTGTTGACAGTGAGTTCCCAATAAATGAATGTTTACTGTTGACAGTGAGTTCCCAATAAATGAATGTTTACTGTTGACAGTGAGTTCCCAATAAATGAATGTTTACTGTTGACAGTGAGTTCCCAATAAATGAATGTTTACTGTTGACAGGTGTACATATTTATCAAGTGAGAAACAACGGTTCAAGTTTATCGTCACAACATGCCATATTTCTCGTCTAACAAACAAACACAGAAGTGAAAAAAGTAGTTATTGCGATATTTTTTGGACGGTATTTTTGTTTATTGACGGCAGAATTGGTAAAGTTCCTCTGAAGATCAGATGTCCATCTTGTGAATGAACTTTGTTTGATGTTAGTGAGATGAAGGTTATTGTTAACTGTGTTCCGTGTTTTAATCTTGCTTGGTGATCACCATTACGTCTCTTGCCGATGACATCATCATTTTTCATACCGTCTTATTCTTTACAGCGATATCAAGCATAACAGTTTTATTTATTATTTTTTAAAAAGCGATCTTTTTTAAGGGCGTTTTTCTTCCTCCTCCCGCGAAAGCAATAATTTTGCTCCTGGTTTTCTCCCAACCACTTCTCTTACACCATGTGCACCGTTTGAACTATGCATTCACTTGCCGTGTGGTTTAGCATTCACACTGGCAGCATATCAGCGGCAAACAACCGTTATGTGTATTCATCTTATTCACCGCGTGATCTTAATACTTCTCGCTAGGCTAAATCGCTTTTGGTGTGAAAGGAAGAAATTGGAATAGTCGAGAGACGAATAGTCAAAGAGATCGTAAACAAGTTTGGTATGCTTGGATGGCGGGCCGGTTCGGGTAAACCTGGTATCGTTGAGGTTCTGCTGCCGTACGGGTTTCGACATGTGCAAATATCGATTAAGGCAACCAGAGTTGTGTCTACGTAAGCTGTTAAGTGTTGCCTCGCCCGGGAGAAAAGTGGGTCGCACAAAAGTTTGCCGAAGTTTACAGTGATACCTGGCTCGCCATGGAGACAATGCGACAACAACGGTCTTGCCAACCTCTGAGATGATTTGTTGTTCTCTCTCTCTCTCTCTCTCTCTCTCCCTCTCTCCCTCTCTCTCTTCAAAATATCTCCACCCATAAATAGTTGATCTTAGCTTACATAATGTTGAAAACATTTGACGCATATATTCTCCTGAAGATTTTTAAGACAAAACAAAATAAACTTAAGACAAAACAAAATAAACTTAAGACAAATCAAAATGAACTTAAGACAAAACAAAATAAACTTAAGACAAAACAAAATGAACTTAAGACAAAACAAAATAAACTTAAGACAAAACAAAATGAACTTAAGACAAAACAAAATGAACTTAAGACAAAACAAAATGAACTTAAAACGAAACAAAATGAACTTAAGACAAAACAAAATGAACATTGATTAACTACAGTAAAGTATTTGTTATAAAAGAAATATTTTAGATTTGTATATGCAAACAACCAGCATTAATTCGTTAATTTGACAATAGCACGGTCTCAAGCACATCATTAGAAAAGCAATTCTTTTTTAAAAAAAATAAATAAATAATAAAAGTGGTATGGTGACAGCTTTACGTGGTAATGGATAAAACAAAAATCGACGTTTCGGCCAAGTAGGCCTTCAGCTGGAACAACAAACAACGACACAAAAATATATATAAGGATATGTAAATAAATCTAACTACATGGCGATAATATGCTAGATACTCAAGAAAGGAAATAAAAAAAAGGTCACTTCCCTGTGTTCCAGAGCGTGGTCAATAAGTAATCAGAAAAGGAGTGTTGGAATCCTTGGTAACAGCTGGAACAATATTGGAACAGCGAATCGCGGACAATAAGGAGAGAAGATACTAATTAGCTTGTTGTTGTGGCACGGTAAACAGTCAACAACAGAATTGATGTTATACACTGGGGATAGAGAATTGTGGAAGGACTTGATCGCTGACGCCAACCGTACGGCGCATGATGGTGATGAATATGTTGTCACTCACCGGCTACATACGTCAGCAATGGCTGCCATCACCAGAACGAGAAGCTCTCCCGTACTGTGGAGATTGTAGGATGCGGCATCTGTAACAAGTGACTTCCCGACGATATCAACGAAATAGCTGGAGCAAACATCATCCCTTAGTGAGTTAGAACTTGACTCCTCCGACTTCTCTGGAGGTGGCCTCGTCTTGTGTCAGATGCCAGCTTCTGCAGCGGTCAATCCCATCTAGCCCGTGATATGTCTTCCTCTTTCTCTTGTTTCTCATGAGCTATGCCCTCCATAACTGCATTCTCTATGCCATGAAGTCGTTATACATAACATATGTAATTTATTTTCCCTGTTTCTTTACAAACCACTTCTCTGTGGGTTTCCGTTGTACTGACAAATGTGTTCTTCACTCCATCCATGATATTCTGAGTACGGTTCTGTAACACTTGCGTTTAAAAGCATTGATGTATTTTAAAGTAGATTTGTCGATTATCCATGTTTCACAGCCATTTATGGGAAAACTACAGACTTAAAACTTAAGTTTTTTTCTGCATCAGTTCTTTGCCATATGTTGTGAGGTTATTTTAATCTATTCATAGCTGTGCCGTCCATCTTGTCATCTCCTTTCATCGTATGTTAACAGATCAAACAATACATTCAAAACTGTCTACATAGACGAGCATTATCTGTAATAATACAGGAAATGAATGAAGTCTCCCAGGATTACTTCAAGATCATCGCAGCGACGACAGAAATAATGTCTTATACAAACGTGGCCATAAAAAAACAAAAATTACTCAACAAAAAAGTAACCTTTAGAACCATAGAAAAATAATATCCGTCATTATGTATATTCGGATGTGACGAGGCCAGTATCCTTCCTCGCTGTCGCTAATTTTATCAAACTCATTGAGTCCATTCCTTCTTCAGCTGCATCGACTATAGAGCTTTGAACTACGTTCCAATGAATGTTATCGCTAAGCCAACGAGTTATCGCTACGCTAATGACGTTCTTTAGAAATGTAAAGTTGCAAACATCAAGTAACCATCACCTGGAGCGTTGGTTTTATTGATCAAATACTAGAGGAGGACCCTGCCTGTTTTAATCAGACTGAGATGCTGTGGCAAGACAATTGAGTGAACCCGAAATAGAGAAAGACAGAAATGTGTGACGCCGCTGTACAGCTGAATGAGACATGAACAAAATAGATTGTATGTCGCAGCTTTACTAAGAAGAAGCCAGTACAAATTATGATCGTTTCGGCTTATTGTCTTCATCAGTGTGACACGATGACAACCACGAACAAGACGATTACGTAGATCGCCTCTTAGCTTCAGTCAGAGCACCGTTAAGATATCGCCTCGAGGTCCAAAGGGGAACTCTTGGCCAGAAAATAGACCACCACTGAAATAAAAGATTACTGGTTATATCAATACTTCTATATGCACATGAAACCATAAATTACGAATTGGGAAGAAAATACTGTCTGTAGAGATAAGATGTTCCAACAGGATCCTGAGTTTCAGGTATAGAGATATAATGTTGCAATATGATCCTAAGTGTCAAGTATAGAGATGTACTGTTGCAATATGATCCTAAGTGTTAAGTATAGAGATGTACTGTTGCAATATGATCATAAGTGTTAAGTATAGAGATGTACTGTTGCAATATGATCCTAAGTGTCAGGTATAGAGATGTACTGTTGCAATATGATCCTAAGTGTTAAGTATAGAGATGTACTGTTGCAATATGATCATAAGTGTCAAGTATAGAGATGTACTGTTGCAATATGATCCTAAGTGTCAAGTATAGAGATGTACTGTTGCAATATGATCCTAAGTGTCAAGTATAGAGATGTACTGTTGCAATATGATCCTAAGTGTCAGGTATAGAGATGTACTGTTGCAATATGATCCTAAGTGTTAAGTATAGAGATGTACTGTTGCAATATGATCCTAAGTGTCAGGTATAGAGATGTACTGTTGCAATATGATCCTAAGTGTCAAGTATAGAGATGTACTGTTGCAATATGATCCTAAGTGTCAAGTATAGAGATGTACTGTTGCAATATGATCCTAAGTGTCAAGTATAGAGATGTACTGTTGCAATATGATCCTAAGTGTCAAGTATAGAGATGTACTGTTGCAATATGATCCTAAGTGTTAAGTATAGAGATGTACTGTTGCAATATGATCCTAAGTGTTAAGTATAGAGATGTACTGTTGCAATATGATCCTAAGTGTCAAGTATAGAGATGGAATGTTGCAATATGATATCTGTCACAATAGAGATGTACTGTTGCAATATGATCCTAAGTGTTAAGTATAGAGATGGAATGTTGCAATATGATCATATCTGTCACAATAGAGATGTACTGTTGCAATATGATCCTAAGTGTCAAGTATAGAGATGGAATGTTGCAATATGATCATATCTGTCACAATAGAGATGGAATGTTGCAATATGATCCTAAGTGTCAAGTATAGAGATGTACTGTTGCAATATTATCATATCTGTCACAATAGAGATGTACTGTTGCAATATGATCCTATCTGTCACAATAGAGATGGAATGTTGCAATATGATCCTAAGTGTCAAGTATAGAGATGGAATGTTGCAATATGATCCTAAGTGTCAAGTATAGAGATGGAATGTTGCAATATGATCCTAAGTGTCAAGTATAGAGATGGAATGTTGCAATATGATCATATCTGTCAACAATAGAGATGGAATGTTGCAATATGATCATATCTGTCACAATAGAGATGGAATGTTGCAATATGATCCTAAGTGTCAAGTATAGAAATTGAATGTCGCAATATGATCACATCTGTCAACAATAGAGATGGAATGTTGCAATATGATTCTATTTGTCGACTATAGAGATGGGATATTGCAATATGATCCTATTTGTCAACTATAGAGATGGGATATTGCAATATGATCCTATCTGTCAACTATAGAGATGGGATATTTCAGTATGATCCTATTTGTCACTATAGAGATGGGATATTTCAGTATGATCCTATTTGTCAACTATAGAGATGGGATATTTCAGTATGATCCTAAGTATCAAGTGTAGATACCAAATTCCAAAACAAAAATGATTCTGGACAAGGATGTCTTGCGAGCTAAAGACGACCAAACCATCTTCCAACACCAAGTAAAATGTGGACGAGCTAAATAACGAAATGAGTGGATTGATTGCATGAAAGACATGAAGCGTTAGAAAGAATGGTATTTATAGTTAACTATTACGTCTAGATGTCAGTTGCATAGTTATAACACTCTGGCTTGGCGATATGAACTGGCCTGTGAACGAAGGCTCAAACAACCCTTGGCGCGGCAGTCGACTCAGAAATGAAGGAGCATCTGGCTCGCAGAGTTGGAGCACAGTGAGGACAGGGAGGACGATAACTGGCAACCTCACCTCTAGATGATGATGATGTCATCTAGTACTGTGATGTTGTGTTCACCTGACAGAACACATCATGTGACAACTTTCACATTTTTAAATGGAAAGAATAGAGAAGGGCAATAAACGTATTGGTTCCCACAATGAACATATTGGTTCCCACAATGAACATATTGATTCCTACAATGTACGTATTGGTTCCCACAATGAACATATTGATTCCTACAATGAACATATTGATTCCTACAATGTACGTATTGGTTCCCACAATGTACATATTGGTTCCCACAATGAACATATTGGTTCCCACAATTAACATATTGGTTCCCACAATGAACATATTGGTTCCCACAATGTACATATTGGTTCCCACAATGTACATATTGGTTCCACAATGACATCAATGGAGCTAAGAGGTCATAGGCAGAAACTGAGATGCAGAAGGCGTAAGCAAAGGTTCCTTCAACTCATGATGCTGTATGGAGAATATGATGCTGTATGGATAATATGATGCTGTATGGAGAATATGATGCTGTATGGAGAATATGATGCTGTATGGATAATATGATGCTGTATGGAGAATATGATGCTGTATGGAGAATATGATGCTGTATGGAGAATATGATGCTGTATGGAGAATATGATGCTGTATGGAGAATATGATGCTGTAATGGAGAATATGATGCTAACGTACACATTTTAAAATCAGTATTACGCCAGTTACTTTTCTCGTAAAAGTCCAGTACGTATTTAAGTCTGTGTGAACCTATGATTCGCGACCTTGATCGAACCCGAGCGTTTGTGCCTGTTGCTCAGTGATAATTTTGGGGCATGTTAAAAGACACAACATCCTACTAAAAGTAATATTGGAAGGGAAAATACAAGGTAAGAAAGGCAAAGGCAGACCAAGACTAACATGGACGAGTAACATCAAAAGATAGATAAGTCAGTCTATGATAATCTGCACCATCAAAACAAGAGGCAGAGTGGAATGGGAGCTCCGTGGTATACAACCTTCGATGCGGAGACGGCACTCAGTGGTGATGTATGGGGCATGTGTGTAGTAAATAACAGTCCTAGTTATGGGGCATGTGCGTAGTAAATGACAGTCCTAGTTATGGGAAATGGGTGTAATAAATGACAGTTCTAGTTATGGGACATGTGTGTAGTAAATAACAGTCCTAGTTATGGGAAATGTATGTAGTAAATAACAGGTCCTAGTTATGGGGCATATGTGTAGTAAATGGCAGTCCTAGTTATGGGAAATGTGTGTAGTAAATGGCAGTCATAGTTATGGGGCATGTGTGTAGTAAATGGCAGTCCTAGTTATGGGGCATGTGTGTAGTAAAAGGCAGTGCTAGTTATGGGGCATGTGTGTAGTAAATGGTAGTCCTAGTTATGGGGCATGTGTGTAGTAAATGACAGTCCTAGTTATGGGGCATGTGTGTAGTAAATGGCAGTCCTAGTTATGGGACATGTGTGTAGTAAATGGCAGTCCTTGTTATGGACATGTGTGTAGTAAATGGCAGTCCTTGTTATGGGACATGTGTGTAGTAAATGGCAGTCCTAGTTATGGGACATGTGTGGAGTAAATGACAGTCCTTGTTATGGGACATGTGTGTAGTAAATGGTAGTCCTAGTTATGGGACATGTGTGTAGTAAATGGCAGTCCTAGTATAGGCATGTCTGGAGTAAAAAGCAGTCCTAGTCATGGGGCATGTGTGTAGTAAATGACAGTCCTAGTTATAGGGCATGTGTGTAGTAAATGACAGTCCTAGTTTATGGGGCATGTGTGTAGTAAATGGCAGTGCTAGTTATGGGGCATGTGTGTAGTAAATGGCAGTCCTAGTTATGTGGCATGTGTGTAGTAAATGACAGTCCTAGTTATGGGAAATGTGTGTAGTAAAAGGCAGTCCTCGTTATGGGACATGTGTGTAGTAAATGATAATCCTAGTTATGGGGCATGTGTGTAGTAATGGCAGTCCTAGTTTATGTGGCATGTGTGTAGTAATGACAGTCCTAGTTATGGGAAATGTGTGTAGTAAATGGCAGTCCTAGTTATGGGGCATGTGTGTAGTAAATGGTAGTCCTAGTTATGGGGCATGTGTGTAGTAAATAGCAGTCCTAGTTATGGGCATGTGTGTAGTAAATGGCAGTCCTAGTTATGGGGCATGTGTGTAGTAAATGGCAGTCCTAGTTATGGGGCATGTGTGTAGTAAATGGTAGTCCTAGTTATGGGGCATGTGTGTAGTAAATGGCAGTCCTAGTTATGGGGCATGTGTGTAGTAAATGTAGTCCTAGTTATGGGGCATGTGTATAGTAAATGGCAGTCCTTGTTATGGGCATGTGTGTAGTAAATGGCAGTGCTAGTTATGGGGCATGTGTGTAGTAAATGGCAGTCCTAGTTTATGGGGCATGTGTGTAGTAAATGGCAGTGCTAGTTATGGGGCATGTGTGTAGTAATGGCAGTCCTAGTTATGGGGCATGTGTGTAGTAAATGGCAGTGCTAGTTATGGTGCATGTGTGTAGTAAATGGCAGTCCTAGTTATAGGGCATGTGTGTAGTAAATGGCAGTCCTAGTTATGGGACATGTGTGTAGTAAATGGCAGTGCTAGTTATGGGGCATGTGTGTAGTAAATGGCAGTGCTAGTTATGGGGCATGTGTGTAGTAAATGGCAGTCCTAGTTATGGGGCATGAGTGGAATAAATGGCAGTCCTAGTTATGGGGCATGTGTGTAGTAAATGGCAGTCCTAGTTATGGGGCATGTGTGTAGTAAATGGCAGTCCTAGTTATGGGACATGTGTAGTAAATGGCAGTCCTAGTTATGGGGCATGTGTGTAGTAAATGGCAGTGCTAGTTATGGGGCATGTGTGTAGTAAATGGCAGTGCTAGTTATGGGGCATGTGTGTAGTAAATGGCAGTCCTAGTTATGGGGCATGAGTGGAATAAATGGCAGTCCTAGTTATGGGGCATGTGTGTAGTAAATGGCAGTCCTAGTTATGGAGCATGTGTGTAGTAAATGGCAGTCCTAGTTATGGGACATGTGTGTAGTAAATGGCAGTCCTAGTTATGGGCATGTGTGTAGTAAATGGCAGTCCTAGTTATGGGGCATGTGTGTAGTAAATGGCAGTCCTAGTTATGGGGCATGTGTGTAGTAAATGGCAGTCCTAGTTATGGGGCATGTGTGTAGTAAATGGCAGTGCTAGTTATGGGGCATGTGTGTAGTAAATGGCAGTGCTAGTTATGGGGCATGTGTGTAGTAAATGGCAGTCCTAGTTATGGGGCATGAGTGAAATAAATGGCAGTCCTAGTTATGGGGCATGTGTGTAGTAAATGGCAGTCCTAGTTATGGGGCATGTGTGTAGTAAATGGCAGTCCTAGTTATGGGACATTTGTGTAGTAAATGGCAGTCCTAGTTATGGGGTATGTGTGTAGTAAATGGCAGTGCTAGTTATGGGGCATGTGTGTAGTAAATGGCAGTCCTAGTTATGGGGCATGATTGGAATAAATGGCAGTCCTAGTTATGGGGCATGAGTAGAGTAAATGACAGTCCTAGTTTACGCTGTATATGTGTAGTATATGGCAGTCCTCGTTATGTGGCATGTCTGGAGTAAATGGCAGTCCTAGTTATGGGGCATGAGTTGAATAAATGGCAGTCCTAGTTATGGGCATGTGTGTAGTAAATGGCAGTGCTAGTTATGGGGCATGTGTGTAGTAAATGGCAGTCCTAGTTATGGGGCATGAGTGGAATAAATGGCAGTTCTAGTTATGGGGCATGTGTGTAGTAAATGGCAGTCCTAGTTATGGGGCATGTGTGTAGTAAATGGCAGTCCTAGTTATGGGACATGTGTGTAGTAAATGGCAGTCCTAGATATGGGGCATGTGTGTAGTAAATGGCAGTGCTAGTTATGGGCATGTGTGTAGTAAATGGCAGTCCTAGTTATGGGGCATGATTGGAATAAATGGCAGTCCTAGTTATGGGGCATGATTGGAATAAATGGCAGTCCTAGTTATGGGGCATGAGTAGAGTAAATGACAGTCCTAGTTTACGCTGTATATGTGTAGTATATGGCAGTCCTCGTTATGTGGCATGTCTGGAGTAAATGGCAGTCCTAGTTATGGGGCATGAGTAGAGTAAATGACAGTCCTAGTTTATGCTGTATATGTGTAGTATATGGCAGTCCTCGTTATGTGGCATGTCTGGAGTAAATGGCAGTCCTAGTTATGGGGCATGTGTGTAGTAAAAGGCAATCCTTGTTATGGGGCATGTGTGGAGTAAATGACAGTCCTTGTTATGGGATATGTGTGTAGTAAATGACAGTGCTAGTTATGGGCATGTGTGTAGTAAATGGCAGTCCTAGTTATGGGGCATGATTGGAATAAATGGCAGTCCCAGTTATGGGGCATGAGTAGAGTAAATGATAGTCCTAGTTTACGCTGTATATGTGTAGTATATGGCAGTCCTCGTTATGTAGCATGTCTGGAGTAAATGGCAGTCCTAGTTATGGGGCATGTGTGTAGTAAAAGGCAATCCTTGTTATGGGGCATGTGTGGAGTAAATGACTGTCCTTGTTTTGGTATATGTGTGTAGTAAATGGCAGTGCTAGTTATGGGACATGTGTGTAGTAAATGGCAGTCCTAGTTATGGGGCATGATTGGAATAAATAGCAGTCCTAGTTATGGGGCATGAGTAGAGTAAATGACAGTCCTAGTTTACGCTGTATATGTGTAGTATATGGCAGTCCTCGTTATGTGGCATGCCTGGAGTAAATGGCAGTCCTAGTTATGGGGCATGTGTGTAGTAAAAGGCAATCCTTGTTATGGGGCATGTGTGGAGTAAATGACAGTCCTTGTTATGGGATATGTGTGGAGTAAATGGCAGTCCTAGTTATGGGGCATGTGTGTAGTAAATGGCAGTCCTCGTTATGGGGCGTGTGTGGAGTAAATGACAGTCCTAGTTTACGTTGTATATGTGTAGTAAATGACAGTCCTCGTTATGGGGCATGTCTGGAGTAAATTGCAGTCCTAGTTATGGGGTATGTGTGTAGTAAATGGTAGTCCTCGTTATGGAGTATGTGTGCAGTAAATGACAATCCTAGTTATTGGGGTATGTGTGTAGAAGGTATATTTTGAAATAATCAGTGACAAGAGTAAAACATAGAAGGTCGCAAAGAAAGATAGAGATAGACAAAGGTAATCGATGATGTGTGTATTGACTGCGTGGCACCAGTAAAGATCAATGTGGGACTTAACATTAAACAGAGCACACGATCGAGCCACATGTTTGACACCGACTCCCAATCTTGCACACCATGAATGAATACATTTCATGCGGGCCTCTGTCATGCTATCTGGTTTCCTGTTATTGCTGATCCTAAATCCTAAACCTGAAGACCAAACCTTGGTAAGCTGAAACGCTGAAAAGGATACCCTTTAACACATTGTGTCCGTGTTGTATCATAGCTCTGGCTGACAATCGATTTTACGATAAGAAACTTGATGCAAAGCTGATTAGGACAGGCTGTTTAATCAAGGAAGACTGGTTTACCAGAGGAGCTCACTCAAACGACAAAGAACTAATCGATGAAGATAGATTCAGGACAATTAAAGATTTTGGGATAAATTTAAAATGAATGATAACTGAAGATGGGTACATTGAAGAAAGATTTAGGTCAACTAAAGATCTTGGGATAAGTTCCAAACAAATGAAAACTGAAGATGGGTACATTAAAAAAGATTTAGGTCAACTAAAGATCTTGGGATAAGTTCCAAACAAATGATAATTGAAGATGGGCACATTGAAAAAAGATTTAGGTCAACTAAGGATTTTGGGATAAGTTCCAAACAAATGATAACTGAAGATGGGTACATTGAAGAAAGATTTAGGACAACCAAAGATCTTGGGATAAGTTCCAAACAAATTATAACTGAAGATGGGCACATTGAAGAAAGATTTAGGTCAACTAAAGATCTTGCGATAAGTTCCAAACAAATGATAACTGAAGATGGGCACATTGAAGAAAGATTTAGGACAACCAAAGATCTTGGGAGAAGTTCCAAACAAATGATAACTGAAACTTAAGGTACAAAAGCAGTGAAAATCAACCAACCTACCTTGAGAGCAAAGAAGAAGAATTAGAGTTGGCATACAAGACATGTATATGAAACTAACAGTGGGGATAAATCAACATGTGCCCCGTGGTAACTGGGACAAACAAATCATATCTTCCCGTCGTTATGCTTCGCGAATGATAAATGACGTGAATTCCCGAGTCTCTGGGGTGATCAGTTCCATAGCAACGGGAGAAGTCTCAGATAAAGTCAGTTACTGGGCTAGAGAGATGATGATGATGCTGATGATGGTGATAACGATGACGGTGATGGTGATGATAATGATGATGGTGATGATGGTG